>JBCJKH010017713.1:0-13077 GCA_039877255.1 Loriculus beryllinus
CCCACTTATTTCCGGCCCATAGGCCGCTTTTTGGATGGTGGGCTGCTAGCCAACAACCCGACCCTCGATGCCCTGGCTGAGTCAACAAGAAAGCACTCTACCTGACTAATTGGGAGTCACTCTGCCTTCTGACATCCATGCCTTCAGCTCTTATTCCGAGCTGCTCAGAGGAGACTTGGGAATGTTTTAAATTATTGATGAAGATGGGAAACCTATCTCTGAAATGCCTTTGGCAAACTCTTAATATTCTGGGATTTGGCACTGCAAAAGGCAATGCCTCTGTCTCACTCATGCTGTTGATGTCTCTCACCCATTTACTTGCACTATGAAATTACAGTTTTTGATTAAGCCCATGCAAGTAGGAGAGGCAAATGGAAAGTGCATTGTTTACAGCTCTGAAAGCTTCCAGGTAGTCCATCTTTGGTGCCAGAGTTGGCAAACCCCTCTATTTGCAGGGCTTTCATTGATGACAGGAGTCCTCGGAGAAGCCGACCCAAAGCAGTCAGTTGTCATAAACACATTGGATAATTATCTTAATTATTTCTAATAGCACCAGTCAGCAAAGCAGCATTGAATGCAGGGGCCTGCCCTGGACAGCTCACGTGTTAATCAGACAGGAACACAGTGTGCAAGATGCAAAGCAGAGATGATGTACAGGCTGCCAGGTGAGTTTATTAATATTTAAGAGAAGGGCTCATCAGTAAAGGAGTATTACTGTTTGCAGACCCTTTGACATGAGACTGTAAAACCTAACCAAGCATCGCATGGCAAGGAGATTCTCCCTCCCCCCCCCATATTTTAAAGGAATATATTCAAACAAACTGCAATTATCTACTTATTTTCTTTCAGCTCACATGGTTTCAGATTCGCTGCTTTGGCTCAGGCTGTGCTAACTGTGTCTTCAAAGTCAGCAAAGCTGAGCCAAGCTTGGCACCAAGTTACCAGAGCCAGACAGGCTAAGAGACTGTTCACTTTCAGCCTTGGTGGCTCAAGAGAGGGTTCCTCACAAGTGACATTGAGGTCAATACACAGGTATTAATGACACCATCCTCTCAGAGCACCGACTACATTTGTCATTATCAACAACATAGGAAAGCAGCATGTAGCTACTAATAGATGATGCTTCACCACCACCTTTGAGGAAAGGAAATTAAAAAGCCCAAGGGAGAGCAAGACCCTGTCTGCACTCAGATGGCAGCTTGGGGGTATGCAGAAATGGGACCAACCTCTCTCAAGTCTCAGTCCTGCTCCCCTGTTACCATACACTGGTTTGCCATTCAAGCAAGCTTCTTCAGGTATTACATGTAAACACAGTCTTCTAAAGCCTGCCTGAAGATGTAGTTGGCACACATACATACATAGATTATACATACACACACAACAGATTCTGCCCTGTCTTCATAAAAACACTTCTACATGCCTAAGGGCACCTGACCATATTGAGAGCAGTGACAGAGGTTGAATTTGTCTTTAACCTATGGATTTTGTAAGTACTGACTGCCAAAATGTGTTTTTTCAGCTGGTTGGTGTGCTGGCCATTTGTTAATCAACCATCTTTTACTATCCATTAGTCTACATTAGGCTAAAAAAAATGGATTTGGAGCAGGGATCCCATTCTTCTTGTCTTATCTAATTTTCTGTTCTCAGAGGAAGTTTATATTTTTCCATTTGAAAGGGATAGAATTACTGCAAAAGGGTCTGTCTGCACTGACAGATCTAGCTTGCTTTTCCTCCTCAACAGCTGGGTTATTATTATTAGAACCGGCAGAATAATTCATAATGAATAATTTGACACCTCTTTTTCCATACATATATCACAAGTTGCCCACATTTATTTGTTACTCCAAATTATTAACCGCAGACTTTCTGCCAATAACTCCCAAAGGGGCATTAGTGATACAATATATTCCTTGTGTCCCCCCCATCAGGAAATACTTCCATTAAAGTCAGAGTGGGAAGCATTAATTACCCCTTATAATAACTCATCATACGTAATCATTCCTCAGAGATAGATGCTGGTGTGATGACCCAAACTACTGCACAGTTTGAATTTAGCATTGGATGCAGATAAAAATTTCACGGGAACACAAAGAACAGCAGTTCCAGTATAGCTCCAGGAACATATTTCTGCTAAGCCCCTAGGTATATCAGTGTACAACCAGAGAAAACAGCCCATGGACACATCCATTGAACTTCCAACCTTGTGTCTCATTGGAAGAAAGACAAACAAACATTTCTCATTATCTAAAGGATAGAGCTTGCTCCAACAGCATGTTGGTGGTCATAGGAGAAAGAATCAACTAAAACAGTCTCTACTTAGAGCAGGTACATAGCCCTTGACAGCTTAATATAGCCTCATGTACCTACTGGCATTAATGTATGTTGAAACCACTCACAAAATACCCCAGTAGGTTTGTAAAACAAAGACCAACACCAGCAAACGTAAAGGGCCTGCTGGGTACAAACCCAAGTCAGCCTACTGCATATAGGTAAAAATACAATAACCAAAGGCCCAGTCTACAGAACTGGAAATAATAAGAGCTCACAAAATCCACTGACTGTTGCCTGGCCCTGACTATGTGAAAGTTTTCAGTTTTTTCAAGTTCAACAGGTGAGTTTAAACAACCTGTTTAACATAAAACATTAGGCTAAAAACCAGAAGTAAGCTAAGCACACTGGCACTAAGCACACAAGGTATGTATGAATTATAATAAGGTACGGCAGAAAAGAAACATACAGTTTTTGGTCCACAGTGACTTTTTAAGCAGAACATTTAAGAACCAACTTCAAATGTGTATGTCCAGCAAAAACCTTCTTGTTCAGAGTGAAAAGAGATCATTACAACTGCAGTCTACCTTTATCTTCACCACTTCCCATGGTGATTTCCATTTCCTTATTTGATTTTGCCCTGAAACAAAACAGGAACCCTTACAAAACCTCATCTAGAAGAAGATTCAGGGTGTTATCCTTGCTCCAGTACAACTGGGCTCACCTCATTTTGACAGGCTAATGGCAAATGCAGATTTGATGTATTAACAGACAGAAACTCCCGGGACAAAGGCCTCCCTTCCAAAAGTGAGCACCAGAAGAGGTCCAAACTGTCTACAGAGGAGTTGTCGTACTACAGTCATCAGTGCATCAATTCTCTCCTTGGTTGTTCTGAATGTGGTTTCCTACTGAGCACCATATGCATGTCTGATAGCTGCCATTAAAAATCATCATTGCACACACCAGTCCCTCAAATACAGGCAGTGGAAAATAAACTCTGAATCCCAGCAGGGCTGGCAAATGAAGACTTTTAGTACCATACTCAGCCAAAGTACACAGCTACTTTACTCTTGGCTAATGCTGCATCCCTTCTGAGACACCTAAACCTACGTGCAAAGTGACAGCGTTGCTGCAGTTAAATCTTTAATCACAGCAGTGGTTAAAAGCCAAAAGTAAGCTAAACATATTGGCATTCTGGCACCTTATGCTGAATAATTCGTACATAAAGTGCTGCAGAAAAGAAACATATGTTCTTGATCCATAGCGTCTTTACTGTAAAATATTTAAGAATTAGCCTTGGATGTATACATTTAATAGTAGCTCACTGGTATGCTGTCAGAAGGTCTATCTGTACCTGCATATGCTTATTCACTGTACTGATAGAGCACATATGTATCTATAGCAAAGATTCAAATCCATATAGCAACTGTTCAGGTTATTCATTTTGAAAACTTCCTTACAGTAGATGTGGATGATAACCCACACTTTCTTACGAGCACTACACGAAGCAACATGCAAAGTTTTTCTTCCTCTCCAACCACAGCAACAGGGATGTCCAAATTTACCTCTCCTTTATAGCATACAATCTACCCTGTAATGCTTTCCATTTACATAAAAGTCCTTGAATCCCATCTCGTTGCATCCCTGAGATCAGAATCAGGTCCAGCAGATCTGGAAACACACCCAGACACATGCACACACAGAAGAAACCTTTTGGCATATCTATGAAGAATAGGCCTTCCAAAAAAAAAAACATCCAGTATACAGATGAGCCCTCAAATTAGTAGAGAAAGCATGACGACTTCTGCAGTGGTGGCTGATGAAGAGACACACACAAATACACCTCTGCCACCAATCGTGCTGCTAGGGCATTCATCAAATTAAGTACCAAGAGGAACAACACCTCTGATATCTCTTCATTTGGGGCTCCAGTAAATGAAGCACTAGATTAGGCCTGACAGAGGCCTAATGCAGCTTGAGCTTTTCCTGGTGTAATTAATTGGAACTTCGCCAGCTTGACAAATTGGAATGATGAATCTATCTTGTATGAATAGAAAAAAAAATGCATAATCAGTCAAAGATTTAGTTAAGACAGCTTCTCCCTGACTCCCTGCCATAGCTAAATCCATTAAGGTGAGGAAACATCACTTTAAGGAAAGGCACTGCTCTCCGTATGTTCAATTTATAACTTTTTGTTCTTGAATTTAATGGAGCAGTCAACCTGGACAGATCTGACTTTGGAGGGGTGAGGAAGGGGGAGGTGGGAAAGGTTGGTTTATTTTTAGCATTCTAATCTTCCCTGTGCCTTGGAAGAAAGAAAATAGTCACGTTGGTTTGAATGTGCATTCCTGGGGTTGGATTTTAAACATCTGCGGTTGTATGAGGGGATCTAATAAGTGTGCCCCCTATACTTTGCTACCAAGATGATTCTGTGATAAAACTTGCTTGTCAAGTTTTTTCCCCTCTAACTTGTTTAATTGCTGGTAACATTTAGGCTTTAGAGGATGTGATAGATTGACTGCTCTGCCAGCACTGTTTTTTCCTCTCTAATTACCACCTAGTTGTAAAGGCCCTTTCCTGACACATTTAATGGAGAGGCAGAGGGAAAACAGGTCTGCTTACTTTTAAAATATATTTTTATCATTCAGCAGTTATATTCCATATATTTAATTTAAACCATGTGCTTTCCCCCTCCCTCCATCTCACTTGTTCAGCCATAAGATCGGAATTGTGAAGAATCAATTAAGCAGCTGATATCCCCACTTGTACTCGATGCTTAGAGAAACTTCACATTTCCTCTTCGAGGCCATGGGTTGCAACATAAGCTACTTACACACTGCGGAAGAAATGCTTAAGTGAGAGTTGACAATGCTGGTTTTCATTTCAAACAATCCCGAACCCCTCCTTGGCTATCACACGTGAAAAGCGCCAGGCAAATGTTTAGCTGACATCATGCAAATGACTGCCCATAGATTTATTTGACAAACAGTTGAGCAGACAGCCCTATATTGCACTCACTTGTACCCCACACAACCCCAGGAGCCAGGAGAATTTTGCTGGCAGAAACAAGAGCAGAATGAAACCCAAACACTGCGGTTCACGCGTTGAGCCATTCCCTCTTGGCCACTGGCCAAGCTGCCAGCCACATTTAAATAAGCCACCTGCTGAGTAGGGAGTTTAAAGAGCTAAGTGCTGGGGGAACTTTAGCTGAAAAGTATATTGAACTTCTGCAACAAGGCATGAAGTGAAAGGACTGCAGTGACAAGGAGTACTAAAGGCCATATTACGGTTCTGACCTCTTGTTCTAGGTCAGATATAGAACAGTTTTGGGCATCCTCTGCTTCCTTGCCTATGTTACCTAAAATGTATCACAGAGAAGCTCTGTCCAAGGAACACCATTACATAAGTGTCCCAGGAAGTGAACTATACACAGCAGATGCTCAAATTTCATTATCTCTAATAATGCTGTATTAGAGATTGGAAATTGGGTATCAGATTAGATACTGGAACGAAATTCTTCCCTGTGAGGGTGCTGAGGCGCTGGCACAGGGTGCCCAGAGAAGCTGTGGCTGCCCCATCCCTGGCAGTGTTCAAGGCCAGGTGGGACACAGGGGTTTGGAGCAACCTGGTCTGGTGTGAGGTGTCCCTGCCATGGCAGAGAGTTGGAACTGGATGATGTTAAGGTCCTTTCCAACAAAAAACCAGTCTGTGATTCAATGATTTTATGATTCTATGCTACTGAAGACTGATGTGGTCATGGTATTTCTCCCCCCTTCCCACATAAGCCTAGCATTTAGGGATGCACCCTCAATGTGGGAAGACAAAGGTGGACTTCTTCATCTCTGAGGCAAATTCTGTAGCTCCAAAATACTTTAATATAATACTTCACTAAAATACTTGAAGCTACACTGAGCCAGTAACCCCATAACCTGGTGGTGAGAGGCTCGGCAGTCAGGGGGTATATGGGTTCTACTTTCCAATTCACTCAGTAGTAAGATGTGAATTTTCTCACCCTGTCACCCAATCTGGAGAAGGAATTGACACCACCAACGTTTTTCCTCTGTTTTCTTCAGCTTTACAGTGCTGCAGCAGAATGAAACTCCAAAAACTCAAAAATGATCTGACATTTTCTAAGTATCTGTTTCTGCCCAAATTTTTCAATAAATTCAATATGAAACGTGCATAAGCTAAGTAACAGTGGCTCCAAAACTCTTTCTCAGTGACACAAAATACCATCGGCTAGAACAATTATTTTAGGTACCCCTAGGATTGAAGGAGGCAGGAAAATCTGTTGCATTGACATCCTGGATTTGGAATTTCTCAAGAAAAAAAGGAATAATGCTAAGTTTTTAAAACACAATCGTGTCTGCTTGGCTAAAGGAAACACAGGGCCTTGAAATGGGGGAAACCCCTACCACAGCCCCACTTGCAGCTGGTTTAGCTGAGCCCTGTGTTTTTCCCCAATCCCAGGGCAAGCAGTTCCCCAAGTTATTGATGCCTTTTGGCCAGTGCAAGTCTCTTCCCTTACTGTATCTGCCTGATGGAGATATGCAGAGCTGCCTGCAGAAAGGGGCCAGGCTCCTTTACAGTGCTGCTTGCCCAGAAGCTGGTTGGCTGAGGCAGCAGAAACTCAGGATGAAAGAATATGCACAAAACTTTGTATTTCTATTATCAAAACGTGCTTGATCTGACTTTTCTCCAATGACCTTTTCAAATGAATTCAGCCCTTGGCACATTTATTATCAGTGAGAAAACATCTGTACCTTTAAGCCTACCCACAGTCCTTCCATTTTTTTTGCTTTCTCTGCTTCACTGTCTCTTTCAAGCCTTAGCAACCCTCCTGTCTTCCTCCTCTTGCAGTAAATCCCAAATCTGAACAGAAATGTGCCTCATTTTGTTGCTACAACTAAGGGCCCTCCCATTTATATGGGCAGGAACAGTCGTGACATTCAACATTGACACCCAAATCAGATGGAAAAGTGATGAAAATGATGAAGGGGTGGTCAGACCTTTCTGCATTACTATTCAAAGTAATGTACATTACACTGGATGCATTTTCTTTCTCTTTAAGAATTAAATGTTCTTGCTTAGTCCTAACAATTATTGTCCAAACCTCCTTTTCACTTTGAGGAAATTAAAAGCTGTGACTCAGGCTCGTCTCCATCTACATCTCAAACCATTCTTTAATGAAGAGAACAAGAATCTTGTCTCTTTGTTTTCACACAGGCTTCAGTTCAAAGCAGCTTGCTTGAGGATAGCATTTAATTGACCTCAGTGATGGAGCACTTGCAGGGTACCTCTTGCCTAGCAACAACAGCCAGGCAGAGAAGCTTTAATAACTGCTGGGATTTAGAAACCAGACAACGCTATTGTGCACCTGTGGTTGCTTCTGAACAGCTCAAAAGCGAGCCATCACTGCAGGCTGGCTCCACTAACACAACCTTAGGCCAGGCTGGCTTGTAGGTCATTGTCCCTTGTATTTTGCTGGGCATCCAAGCATTGGTGCGTTGCTGCCTGTGTGAGGGAGAGTTGCTGCAGGCATCAATAGGTTGCCCCTGGATCTAATGGCATGCCCAATCCTGCAAGCTGTGAGGATAAACCCAAGGATAATGTAGGCATCCTTCACCACTGAGACACTGCTGAGGCTCTCTGAGGAATATGGTATAGGTGTTGTGGCTTTCAGCATTGCATAGACAGATCATAGATCTGCTTTTCCCAAATGGCTTGCAGAGAGAACTACGTGGAAGCTTGACAATGTCGGTGGTGACCAGAACTGTGCCTTTTTGCAAATAAGCAACAGTTACCTGGCCAGGGTTCATTCTATGCCATAATGTATGTTAAGTGACAGACCAACCAAAGCAAAAAACATAGTAAAAAGGGACTGGCACTTAAACTAAGTGCATCCAAACCCTCTTGAAAAAGAGCTCTTCTCTGCATCTTTCAGTTCCTCACAAAACTGAGAATTTCCAAAGCTGGCCAAGAGACAGGGTCTTCATCCTACTAAGCCACTACTGCAGTCAAGTCCTTTGTCTTTTAAATATAGGGGACTTTGGAAAATGAAGCTGACAAAGAGAATAATCAATATTTCCATTTATCCCCATTCCAGGTACAGATTAATATTTGGGATTGGTGAAGAAATGTGCTGCAAAGATTCTTTGTGTATTGCTAATAACTGAGCATATCCTACATTTGCCTTTCTGCTCTCAGAAATGCCTTTCTGCTGATTTTCAGTAGTCTTTCATTGCTCATTTTTGACTGCTTGGGAGTTTTATATCACATATACGTGTGTGTGCTCGTGTCTGTATGTGTATACAGCTCATAACCCATTTGGGTGGACTTTGCAGTCTAATCCTCCTATAACATTTTCTTCCCCCAAATCTGTTGCTTTTCTTGCTGTAATCCTCAAGCCAGCCATGATACCAAACAGCATAACTAGAGGAAAGAAGAAAATCTGATAGCTACTCCTAGTCCTCCTTTTTCTTGTTTTTCTGACTATCAGCATCCACAGCCACACAAGGGGATGCCATCTGAGAGGTAAGTATAGCCAAGCCTTGCTGCCTGCTGCTGCTGCTGCTTGAAAGGAGAGGATGCAGATCCACAGCCATAAGGGCTGAAATGATCTTTTGGGGTGGGCTAAACAGGGGAAAAGAGCAATATTTGAATGGAGAGTGATAAAACTATAATGTCCTCTCCCAAGTGCTGAAGCATCTCACTTGGACTGTTAGCCTCCCTTGCTCTTTTCCACCTTGCCGTGAAATCTGTTTAGGCCAGAAATGTGCCCATTTCTTCCTTGCACCATCAAAGTCTTGGACTATAAATGTCTCATGGCCAAGACCTGCTTGATGTTAGCCAAGCACCCTTCATGCCTGCAATATATGCCTGCAGAATAACCACACTGGGCATGTTTTAGAGCTGAAGCTGCCACCCCAAGAATAGGAACATGTGCCACAAACTGGCCTTGTCTTTTGAGGAATGGCTTGCTGAATCTGCCTGGTGTTGGTCAGTGGAGCTTTGTTAAGCTTTTTTCGTGGTATCTCTATTCTGGTTTCACATGGGATGGAGTTAATTTTGTTCCTAGCAGCTGGTGCAGTGCTGGGTTTGGGCTTCAGTCTGAGAACAAAGCTGAAAACACACTGAATGAAAACATTCTGAAGCAGAAACAGGTGTGGATTTTGTTCTCTGCTGCCTGAGAGGGAGTTTGCAGCAACCTTACAGACAGCAACTGGGTTTATCTTCATTTATACAAGCAGAGAGTTGAATCTGGCCTGCAGTCAAACCAATAGGTCCATAGCATCTTATTGACACTGGTTGTAAACACTATCTTTTAAGGAAAACAAAGGCAGTTGTCTTAATCTGAAATTCATAATATTTGTAATAATCCAGCTACCCAAAACCACCATCACTCCCCCTAAGTAAAACTCCATTAGAAAAGCCCTACAGGAAGGACCAGCCCCAGTTTCTTCAGGAGGGGGCACAGAGGCTCCAGAGCATGTATACTTCACAAGAAGGGATGGCTGAAGGTTGGACTCGGGCTGGGGGGCTTCAATCCCTGCTCTTACACTGGCTGCCTGGCCAAACTCATGCATCGCTACCATTCCTCCTCTGTCAGATGGGTTTATGGCTCTGCTCAGGCACTACAGGGATGGGGTCCAAGCGAGAGCCTGTAGCAAGATGAAGGCTCTCTGATCTTGCAGCTCCTGTCATCTGTGCCTACTCTGGTAACAAAAAGGCCACCGGTGTAGGTGGCTTTTTGATGTGGAAACTGTAATGAGACCTGAAATGAACTGAGACCACCTGCTTGTTTGCCTTAACAAAGGAACTGAACAGAGAGCAGGGCCTTTTTATTTCTAACAGGTTTGATCTGGGAATAGGAATACTGATTCTTTGGGGGGTGAGGATTATCTCTTCACATCAAAATTCATACTGCACCGAAGAGCATTCCTTTGCCTTTTGCTTGTCTCTTTTCCCCCCTTTTCCCCTCAATTCGCTATTTCTCTTCCTCTTCTCCTGCTTTTCTTTTCTTCCTTCCTTCCGTTCTCAGAGGTTTTTCAAAGCAAGGCTAACCGTTACAATCACAGCCTGCATCCACACACAGTGACTGCTGCTTTGTGCTCACATTTTAACTCAAATGTTGTTTTCCCACCTCACCTCTAGGTGGTTGAAACCAGCAGAATGCCTGAAGACACTGAGGAGCACATCTCTAATGGGTAAGGGAGGGACATAAAGGAAAATTAACAGCCATGAGACTCTCAGGGGTACTGGGAGAGGGGGGAGAGGGTACTACTCCTTTCCTGCCCTGCAAGTACCAAGCTGCCAGTTGCCTAATCTGGCGACTGGTCTTTCTACACTGATGTGCTGCTGCTTGTATCACACTGTAATCAACATCCACCTCCTGGCTACATTTAAGATTGGATTAGGGTGTGAGTTTCCTTCTCACTTTACAGTCAACATGAGCAAATGCTTTGTTTATCAAAGCAATCTGAGCAATGCCTAATGGAAAGCACTAGATCTATTCAGAACAATTAGAGCCGTGGAATAGATGCCTTACAATAACGGGAAATCTATTCCGCTAAAAGCTTCCTTTAGGATCATTATCTAGAGACCTGCTAACCCTGTAATTGTTCCCTCAGCACAAGCATCCTCTTCAGAGAAAAATAAAGACCATAGTGGTTTGCTTCTGAGTACGAGCAGTCTGGCTGGCTGCTGCTCTGATGCATGCAGCTCCCCATGTGAATGCCTTCCCTACATGAGAAAATGTATCCTGAGAGTTTTGCAACTGGGTTTCCTTACTAGTGCACATCCTTCTTATTTAATAACATTGGAGGAAAGGGTACCTCTGTGTCCAATAACCTCTTTTATTTCTTTCTAACTAACAGAAGAGTTTCATCTCAATCAATCCCAAATGTACATTACCATAGAGTGAGACTGATGTCTGTATAATTGCCTACGTATTGTGGCCTTTCAGTTTCTAAAAGGGACCTATAAGAAAGATGGGGAGAGACTTATTAGCAGGGCCTGTTGTGACAGGACAAGGGGTCATGGTTTTAAACTAAAAGAGGGAGATTCAGGCTGGATGTGAGGAAGAAATCCTGTACAATGAGGGTGGTAAAACACTGGCACAGGTTGCTCAGAGAGGTGGTGGATGAACCATCTATCTCTGGAGACGTTCCAGGCCAGGCTGGATGTGGTTCTGGGCAACCTGATGTGGTTGAAGATGTCCTTGCTCATTGCAGGGGGTTGGACTGGATGAGCTTTGAAGGTCCCATCCAACCCAAATCATTCTATGAGCCTATGACCCCATGATTTATAGATGACCCTAAAGATAATGTAATTCCAAGCCCTCTGCCAAGGGCAGGGACAAATTACTGGTATCTGTGAAAAGCTGCTTACTTGCTTCTCATTTTATACATGGACAAGACATATATCTGGTATTTCAAGTGTGTTTTTCCTATCAAATGATTCCCTTATAATGACTTTTATAATGTTTATAACTTTTTTTGTTCTCCATATTTGGAGAATGCTTTATGTCAACACACTTTGTCTTCAAACTTCCTCCCAAACTTGCTGCTATGGCTCTTGTCACGTGCGTGGTAGCTAAGCCTAGGAGTAGGCATGGCTTGGTATCTGCGGGGTTGGGACTCAGCCCTGTCTTTGTCTCCAGCTGGCTGGAGGTTCTGCCTTGGGCTCAGCCTACCTAAGTTAGCATGGAGGTTACTCCTGGTCTGTCTCAGCCACCGAATGAGCTGTTAAAATAATTGACACCTGAATATTATCATAGAAAGCTCTTTTAGTTTATCTATGTAAACAAGCATCTAACCTTTCTTGATAGAGCTTTGGCACTTACAACAAGTACAGAAATAATAATGAGCCAAAAATGCAAATAAATGGACAAATAACAGGACAGTCAGGCTTGCGAAGGAGATGATGCTTTGCAAGGTTGTCCTGCTTATCTCCCGTGGTTAATCCCAGGAGGCACCTCAGTTCAACTGGATACCCTTGGGAAGGTGGTGAGCAATGAGCAATAGTTGGAGGAGGTAGAATCAGAGGAGAAATGCTTTATCAAGCGGATATTTGAGTGTGTTAGCAATAGGAGGGAAAACAAAGGCTGGGCAGGTGAGTAATATCTGTGGCAAAACAAAACCCTGCAGAGGATGAAAGATAGGGATGAAGCCAGAAGAGAGCCCTGTGCTGATGGGGAATGAGAAGCTGAAGTCATGGCCAGAGCTCAGCAACCTGCAGGCCTTGTTTAAATCCTGGTTGGAACACAAAGTGCCTGCATACCCTTGAGCCGGTCATTCTGGGCAGTAGATTGCACTAACCATGGCAACCCATGAATTGGAGCTAAAATCCTCACTCTTCACATGCTTGCCTGCCAGTGTGGCACCTCCTGGTGTACTGCTCCTCTGCCAGAGCCTGTTCCAACTGCTCTCAAGCCTGCACCTGTAAATCAATGAAATCAAAACAACTTCATAGCTGTCCTGGCTCTTTCATGTTAGCAAAGCCTCCTACCACATCAGTAATACCCAGTGTTCAAAACAGGGCAATACATGGTATGCTTTTCCAGAGAAAATCCCCCAGGAAAGAGGTTTACAGCATGCAGAGGGAGGCCTTTCCTCATCCACAGTACATTTCACACCAAAATAAGGTTTGGATGGTATAGTTTGGGTGTTATACTATATTGGTTGTATTATTTATGGCTGGCAGTTCTCAAGGCTGGGTTGGATGGGACTTGGAGCAACCTGGTCTAGTGGAAGGTATCCCTACTGTAGAACTGGATGAGATTTAACCCAAACCATTCCATGATAGATC
>JBCJKH010017718.1:0-23096 GCA_039877255.1 Loriculus beryllinus
AATTTCTTCCTCATATCCAATCTAAACTTCCCCTGTTTAAGTTTTAACCCATTACCCCTTGTCCTGTCACTACAGTCAAATACATGCTAAATACATGCTAAATACTGCTCTTGTCAATGGCAGCAGAGGAGGTGGGTAGGAGTGGTGGGCAAGAGATGGTTAGATAGCCAGTCTGGAAGAGACCATGCTCTTACAAAAGCAGCTAAGACCACGAGGCTGATGAGGATTTCAGCACTGGGAAGAGGAGGAAAGGGAAATTTGGAAACAGCAGGTCTAATGGAGGCTTTCCTGATCCACCTGGGGTTTCAGTCTTTGGTTGTCCCCAGTGGCAGAGGTACCACATGAAGACTGGAAGGGGTACTGCTGGCCCTGCACCTTGTCTGCTCCGACATTGTCCCTGCAGGTGGGGTGGGTGACCGGTCTGCACAGTGTGTGTGTCCCCTGGCATTGTGGATCTGTAGGTGCTGAACTGCCAACAGACCTCCTTTGCACAGGACAAACCTCCTTTGCTGCATCCTCCTCCCTTGCTGCATCCTCCTCCCTTGCCAGCACTGCTGTGCTTTCCTCTGGGTAGCTGTGACACCGAGACACAGAGGTATTCCACACATGTCACTGGTCTGGAGGAAGAAGAAACAGGAGAGAGAAGCTTATGTCTCCCTCCTCTGGGAAGCTGGTGGGAAAATCCCAGGCTGGCCTGAGGTTTGGTGCTACTGGAGTGCTAGTAACTGTCTTGGAAGCACAGGAAGATGAGATGATCACAAGCCAGCACATAGACAACCATAAGCACTGTCCTCCATGCACAGCCAGAAACCTGCTCTCTCCTGTAACTCTGCCTGCAGAATCACTGAGGGCTAACAAAAAAGCCACCTTCATCCTTGCAAGCTTTTGTTATTCACCCCCCACCCCAGCTTATAGCTGTGCTTGTTTTCTCTTGCATTCAAAGGTTGTGGGTTCGAGATCTCTGGGTGGACGATGATTACTTTTTGTGCTGAATATAGACTTTTGGGTTGATGCCAGACTGATTCTATTCATGAAACTTGAGGTGACTTCTTAGCAGTAGCAATATGAAAGGGAGTACAGCTCACCTTGCAGATGGTTGACTAAAATATTAAACAGTGATTCACCATTACTCACTGTCTCATCAGCTCATAAATTTAAACAATTCCCTTTTTTATCTTTTTCTTTAATTTAACGAAAAATAAAAGAAATAAAGCTGTATTACACATAACTATGTTAAACTGAGTCTCTGGAGAGGTCTGCTAATAAACTTTTTACTGGCTTCTGCCTCCTTTCATTACTTGAGAACTGAAACAGAGGGAAGGGTAAGAATTGCATTTCTGTGTTTATAGAAAAAAGAGGAATGGTCACATCTCTGGCAAAATAAAGGGATAGAAATATGAATGCAACTGTTCATTATATTACTGGGAGGATGAAAATAACAGCTGGACACTGTGATTACAGGCAACAGAATGTAAGAAGTTGCTGTCATGCTGTTTCTGGGATCCCTATTAGCTGTCATTAGCCATTGCTCAGGAAACAATTTGTATCCACTGAAATCCTCATTAAAACTTTCTTATAGTTTTCTGTCTGTCCCAAACAGGTTCTTTTTTCCCAAAGCACACCTCTGTCCCCTATGCTGGGCACCAGCCGCCTCTGTGGGTGTTAGGAAGCTCCAGCACATACACACCAGCCCTGCTTTTCTTCCCCTTTCCTTTCCTTTTGGAAAAAAGGCTCTCAGGGCCTCTTTCCCAGCTTTGCAGCTAAAAATGACCTTTAATATCACTGTTGTCTCTGCCCTTAGTTCGTCTTTGCAAACCATTACTGTGCTGCCCTTGGGGCTCACTGGGTTGAGGAAGGGTTGCCATAGGCTTCTAGAGAAGTTGCCATGTTTTTGTGCTCACATCAGCTGCATCTTTCCTGATGGTGCCTTTCCCTGGTTGAGGTCACCTCAAGCTGCCCAGGAGCATCATGATCGTGCACCCAGGGGTTTTAGGTGCTGAACAGCAGAGGTGGGAGAGGGCTGGCAGTGGTAGCGAAAGGTTGCCCACTTCTGCCTTGCTCCAAGGTTCGTGCTATCCATATGATGGTAGGAGTTTGAGAGCCATTGTAGAAGTTGCCTGAGGGAAAACTGCCTGGAGAGTGGCTTATTTGCCACTTGAATGCTGAGTATGACAGGAAGAGCACATAGTCCTTCCTCTCCTTGTGCTCTCACCTCTGCCCTTAGACACTGTGACAGCCTGGGAACAGTCTGGCTTTATTTTGTTGTCTTAGCTTCTGTTGTCCCGGTGAAAGGTGGGTCCTATTCAATCTCTCTGCCCCTTCAGGGGTTCTGTGAAGATTTCCTGCTTTCTCCCACAAAGGGGGGCAAAACTGCTTAAGGAAACAGCAGTGTCCCAGGCAACTACACTCAACAATTTCATCAATTAGTCAGGAGGAAACTAAGGAAGAGAATGGGAAGCAGATGCTCTGAGCAGGACAGGGTTATGAATGATTGATGCCATCAAAGAGACAAGCAGAATTTACGCCAGGAGAGACCCCAGCCTGGGGCTGAGGTGACTTCCTGTGCAAAAGCTCATTACTGCAAAATAATGGCAGGGAGCCAGGAATGGCTTCCTAGGCAAATGCCCAGCCCAGTATTTAGAAAATGATGAGTTGTATACACTACAAAAATATAACTAGGTTGGCTTGGAGAGGCACAGAAAGACTCAAAGAGAGATGGAGCAGGAGTTATATGCTAGTTTTCCCTACCACATGTGACAGTTCTCCTATTGAGCCCAATAAGAATGGATTTTTGCTGCTCCCCAGCCAAAGTTATGGGTAGGCGTGATCCCTTCAAGATGTTAATTTCCTGCCACATTTGCTGTCATGACGTCCTAGTTACTATGTATGACAGTCTGTACGTTGTCGTCCATGTAGACACATCTAACAACAAGTACTGCCCTAAAGCACTGTCTGCATATGCAAAGCAGCTGACAGACTGGATTTCTTCTGGGAGTCCATAGTTGGATTAAAGTCTGTAAACAAAATCTATCAGTGCTCTTGTTCAAGCCTTTGTTGAGAATGGCAATGGCAAGGGGCGGAAATCAGGCAAAGAGTCTCCAGGTTTTGGTGTTTTCTTGCAGCTTGATCAGAATGAAAATGAAAAGGTCTTGTAAAATCTTCTGAGACAACAAAGTAAAAATGTCTTGTGATGGAAGTTTGTTACAGCAACTTTAAATCTGTTCTTTTTTTCTTTGCTTTTAAAACATCTTTTTTTTTTTTTTTAATAGTTATAATTAGATTTTATTCCTTTCATTTCCCTACACATTTAACAATTCAACTTCTGTTTCTGGTGCAAACAACTAACTGGAACAAATGATGAAGAGAGCATCTCTTTGTCTATATGCTGCGCAGCTTTTCTCATATGACAGTGTAGTCTTCCCTTAACACTTTCATTTAAGTGAGTGGTGGAACAGAGTTTTTGCATAGATCAGCAAGAAAAAAACAAATAATTTCTTGCTGTAACCATTTGTTCCTCTTATATCAGTAATAAATCCTTCCTGATGAAGATGAGCTGATGTAATTTATCAATTGATCATTGTAATGCACATTGTGGTACTGTATTTCACATGTCTGGAGTGCAGACCTCATCTTTCTGTTTGTAAAAGCAAATGAAAAGATGCTTTCAGTGGCAATGTTGAAATGAGTATTAATTGCATTAAGAAATCAGTAAGTAAAAGAGCAAGGTTCAAATAATCAGAGTGTTCGTGAGGAGAAAAGCTAATCAGAAATGTTAGAATCAGATTAACTCTGTTGTCTTTATTAGGATGGATTTGCTGCCTTTAATGATAAAAGCCCTATGGCTTTTCCTTTTCTGGTATATTAAACCCCCATTAAATACATCTTCCAGCTTGCAATATGAGTAGTGAGATATAAGACATTTCAGCCTTGGATTTCTTTTAGATAACCCATTTTAGGCCTTTCCTTTAGTAAGGAGTTGGAAATGTTATTTCAAACCAAACAAACTGGATTAACCAGCTTTTCCAAAGCAAGTAAGACCTGTGGTCCTTCCAGGTGCAGTCTTCTGTCAGGTATCTGGGATGTGCAGGGACATGAACATATCAGGTCAGGCTGATGGTTCATGATGGTTCAACATCACATGTATATCCAGTCCCATGTCAGGAAAAGGGATGAAAAGCCAGGGCCTCAGCCAGGACAAATTTCAGTGCCACCATCTCTCTCCTGCCCTGGGACATGTTTTCCAGGTGATGGTCAAGCTGCAGTGGCCTCAGCCAGAAAGGGATGATGTGAGGAGCAAATAAATAGGTCTCAGGGATGTTCCTCAGACATGAGAGGTTTGGAGGTTGGTTTCCCGAGTTACGGGCATGGCCCCACTTACTGTGGGAGCCTAGCACCTTAATCTCCTTTCCCTGCCTCTCCTTATACTGTTTCCTACCTGGCAGGGGCCTAAAGAGGGAAGCTGGGACACAGGCAATGGGATCTCCCTGGACACCAAAAGAATGCCATAAGGCAGATCTTCAACCATCCTGGTCAGCTACTGCCTAAACCTTGGAAGAGACCTAAAATAGCCAAAGGGTTGGTTCTTCCCCTAGCCAGTGTGCTGTCCTGGAGTCTGTTCCCTTGCCTTCTGGGTCACTCTTGAGCAGTGACTGATGAAGATGTGCTTTCTCAGGTAAAATAACCATCCCCATATAAGTCCTACACCAGACTGTGAGAGGCAATATAGAGTGTCTTCAGCCCTCCCCCCCCGACGCTGGCTTAAGTGACAGCTCTTGCTGTTGTGTCTCTGGACACCCAGCAAAAATGTCTTCATTTCTTTCCATCTCCCTCTCTAGCATCTTGCTAAGGTAACAAACATGTATTTTGCATTGGTCTGCTGAAATGAGAAATGGCATGGGGCAAGTGGAAGTTCACATCCATCTGAGTGAAGGAAGAGCAGTTAGTTAGATGATCCTCCCTGTTCTTCACTCTCTTGCCTGGCCAAAATGTGTAGGGTAGGTAGGTAGGAAGGCAGCAGCTTTGCACTGAGATGGGAAAAAGTACTTGCCAAAGGACACAATTTGTCCATCCAAAGCAGATGCAAGCAGTGGTAACCTGCCAGACCACAATGCAAGTTTACACAAAATGTGCTTGCTCCTGCCTGTAAATAACTTCTGGAAGTGTGATTGCAGTCTGACACTGCTTTGTTGGTTGGGCTGTGCTAATTATAAGCCATCCCAGTGGGAGAGTAAGAAGGAGCGACATGCTCGCTCTGGCACTAAGGGCCTTGTGACCGGTTTAGTTTCTATTTAGCAACAAACCTTTGTGACACACTTTCAGACTGCAGAAGCTGAAGTTCCTTTGTGGACAGTGAAGAATGTTAAGAGTCAGCTGTGGTTAAGCCACAGGCGGCAATAACAAAAGCAATTATATGTCCATCTCAAGGAACTGTTCATCATGAGGGCTCATACCGACAACTGGGATGTCACAAGAAGGGGCAACAGATGCACACTGCAGAAGTTGATGTGCTTGGTTTTGCTCTGTGCTGCTTACATGACAATAAGCTTCTCAGAGGAAACATTTGTCATCTCAGCGTCAGTTTGAAGCACCTCCTGGCTAGAAATGGGCTCACTTGGGTAACTGTGGCATAATCAAGGTCAGAAACAGGTCAGAGGAATGCGCCTGTGCACACGCATACCTACCACCTGTATGTCCTGGAATACTGCCAGGAGCTCCAAAATTGCTGAATTCAACAAATTTCAAGAACCTCTCTGCTTTCCTGAGAAAAGCGATATGTCTCTATTTCAAGTATCATTGTTTTAGCAGTAACTCAGCCGGACCTTGAAAATATGGCCACATTTGTTATGATCAGACACTAAATGGCTTTTTGAATTAAGAAGCAGTGGTACTAGTCAGGGTTTTTTTCAACTCAGAGGACCTGGCCCTTGAGATACATTAGATGCTGCTTGCTTCTGAAAAGCCAGGAAAAGCAAGCATGAGAGAGCAATTACAGTGGCTGCACACTGCCTGCATGGATGTAAACTGCCAGCTGGCAAGTTTTATACTGTGGTGCTGCACAGCACTAATGAGATGGGCAGCAGTTTGGCTTCCTTCCCTGAAAGAGCTATACTGGTCCAGGTGCAGAAGGGTGAGTAGAGATCTTGATGCTTTCGTTTAAAAGATGGGGTTGATCTCTAGGCGAAATCTTACTCATTGAAGCAACAATGCTCTTGGTGCCCACCTGGCCCAGGCTTAACTTTTTAGGAAGGGTGCAGCTCGGGTGTGTTGTCCATTTCCCAGAAGGTGATAAGGGAAAATGATGCATTAAAAATACTCTGACATCTTCCAGACCCTTCCTGCTTTGAAGCAGAATGTGGTATTTGATAGAAGGATGCCAGTTCAGTTCCAGGCTTCCCTGTCTCTAGCTAGAGGTTTCATTGATCAAAGCTATAGCTGTTTTGAGTCAAAACCTCTGGCTGTAAAACATTAAGCACTGGGATAGAGTTTGAAAACAGGTAACCCCTCTGCTCAGCTCAGACACGGTCATAGACAACCGAGTGTCCTGATGTTGAATGTTGAAGTGGCTGTACGTGGTCACAGACATGAAACTGGGCTCAGAATATTTCTAACTAGTTCAAAGGAGCAGTTTTCTCCTGACTTCTGCTGAAGGGAGGTGATGGCTGAGCCAGATGCTTCCTCAGCCATGGTCCCTAGATGGTAAAAAGAAGGACATTTAAATAGATGAGGTGGATATCCAAGAGCCAGAGTACTGCTCTGCTCCTTCAGTGCCATCCCTGGACTGAGCTCTGCTGATCTTTCATAACCAGTCAGAGGAACTAACACTCCCGTGGACTTCCTGTTCAGATGGTGAGGGAAGCATGAGAAGTGCAATGTGTTTGTGTAAGAGGTGGGGATGTGTTTGCATCCTCTGTGGACCTGCTAGATCTGTGTCTGTTTATCTTTTCGCAAATTATCTCCTCTTTCCCATGGAAAAGCCTCCTATTCAGTTGTACCTTCAGCAAGTGGAGCAGTGGGGTCATCCACACACATCTGTGTGGAGAAGGTGTTTGTTTAGCTGGGAGATGGGTGCTAAGAAGAGTCAGACCTACTTAGAAAAGCAGTTAAACATGAGTGTTCTTTATCTTGGCTTTCCTAATTAGATCTGGGTTGCAAGCTCAATCGTGAGATCATCCACGCCTCTGTTGTAGCTCCAACTGTCCAATCTTGCAGCAGTACCTAGACATAGTTCAGGTGAGACAACAGGACAGGGAGTACTCCCAGGATGTAGATAGAGAGAAGATAGTTTAGTTGTATAGATGTGAGCTCTGTTGAGCTGCTTGTCCTCTAGGACAGACAGTGGGCCTTGGCCCATATTATTTACCAGCCCAAATAAGGCTACTGGGACTTCAACTTGTGGTCAAGACCTATCGGAGAAGTGATGCCACTGAGTCACACTGCAGAGTCAGCACAGCATCACCTCGAGCTAGAGAGAAGCAGCAACATTGCCAGCATGCTGCAAGTTTGGGGGAGGGAGCTTTTGCAGCTGAGACATGGAGAGTCGTGAGTGCTGGAGCAAAGAGTCCCATGTGCCATCCTCCGGAGGCCCACTTCGGTATTTGAGTCAGAATGACTCTTCTCTTTTTCTTTCCCTTTCTGAGTCACTGACACAGTCTATTTCTGGCTTGTGCTTTTAGGTTTACAAGAATGTGTTTAAGAGGTCATAGCTGGTGCCAAGGGGTACGTACCAAGATGTTTTCCATAACTAGATTAGTCCAGTTGGGATACACATGGGGATATGTATACACTGCTGAGAAGTAGGCTGAGACAAAAGTTCAGCACTGCCTGGGGTCACTGAGCCCAGAGAGTTAGGATGGGGCTGGAACTGCCACCAGTGGTGGAGCTTTGTCTGGTCCCCAAGTGTCCTGTCTGTGAAGAGCCAGTGCCTGACATAGTTTCAGAGCCCAGCCTTATCCTGGAGAAAGCCTGAGGGAACCCAAGGAAAGTTCATCTATTACGTTACTGCTGGAAGATGACTGTGGAAAGGGGGACTGACTGCAGCCAGGTCACTTCAGGGAAGATGGAGTCTGTATCTTAGAGGAGAAGCATGCAGACAGACTTTTTAATCCAATTACCTCATCTCTTAGATGTGTTTAATTCTTTCCTCCTACCTATCAGGTGTGGGACAAGATTACACAGCTGGAGGTGCCTGTCCCTTTCCAGGGACTTCTCAATACTGATCTAGAAGGAGATGGCTGAAATCAGGTGAGAAAGGTCCCAGCCATCATGGCCTATGAGGTGGCGGCTATGAGACTCAACATTGCAGCCTCTCTGCAGCAAAGGTCCTGGACAGGTGGAGGACAGGTTTCTGGGATCTGGCCGTTTGGGCAGAAGGCTACAGACCCTTTATGGTCTCTGGCACTGAGGCAGCACAGGGCCAAACAGCCAGAAAGAACTGTCAGAGGTCTTAAGTCTTACTTTAGGTTTTCCTCTTGGCTGCTATTAGATGCAGAAGCTGATGGTACTGCTTTCCAGGTGGCTGCTTTGTGGGAGCTGAGAAGTTAAAGCTACAAGTGAGGAACATGATGGCCATGGGAACATGACAGGACCAAGATTGTTGAGAGATCTCTAATTGTGGTGATGTGAAGCATTGCTTACAGTGTCTGAATTCAGACTGATGGCTGTCATACCCTAGCTTAGCACAGAATGCATTAAAAATGGCATTGAGAATAAACTCCAGGCAGTGGAAGATCTCTGTCCACTCAGGGGATGAGTGGTCACTCCTGATACATACCTTGATGTGGTGGGCAATACAGCCTTCGAAGCGGCACTCTCTGTGGCTTCCGCTCTGCTTTTTCAGAAGGTCAGAAGTGAGAGGCTTTGAAGCAATCCATCATTTTAAAATTAAGAGATCTCTCCTCAGTTCAGAGGGGAGCTTGGAAAACAGCATGCCATCAATAAACAATGAGAGAGGCAGACCTCTGAATGAGCTCTGCTAATGCTCTTCAGCAGTGTATGCCGTGGCCTCAGTGGTCAGTGTCAGCACAGTCCTCCCAGTGTATCATTACCCCTGATTCACTGTAGAACAACCCTTTTTTCTGCATATCCATTTACAGCAGTCAGATCAGGTAGCTGTGTCCATGAGCTGCCTCCTCGAGAAGGAGGACTGAAATTGTTGTTAATTAGGCTTTAATAACAATGAATGAAGGTGGATGAGAGCATCTGAAAGATAGAGAAGGCAGAGCTGGAAAACATCAGGGAAGGCACCAGGTGAGATGACTGGTATGTCATGCCTAAATTAAAGCCAAAACACCTCCTGACCTGCACAGGGGAAGGTCCTGCTATAGACACCCTTAATTTATTAGTCCATCGGAAATTATTCTTTCCAATGTTAGCTCAGCATTGCTTCCTGCACATGATGAATGTTCCTGTGTAGCAGCATATTGAAACGTAGGGAAGCAGATGCTTCCCAGAAGGGTAGCATTCAAGTGGCGGCTGTGACCCAGCAAGCTGGAGCTGTTCTGGGCTTCCCATCGGGGCTCCAAGCCTCAGGGGGCTCTGCCATGTCCCTGCTGCTTTGTCCTGAAGCAGGCTCCAGGATGGTGTGGGCTAAAAACACCCTTCTTGTCAAGCAAGAAGAGACAAGCGGGGCTGAGGGTCTCGAAGTGGCTTCCCCACCATATTAAAGGACTTGTGCTCTCACAGGGCTCATCAGGCATTGGTTTTATTGGAACAAAAATTGATGGTAGGAAGAAAGAAAATCATTTATGTTCAGTGTCAAAAGCGTGCAATAGAAACACAGCACGCCAAGGCAAGGGCCTTGTCCCCAGTGCAACATACATCTCCTCTTAATTAAACCTCCTGCAGCCTTTAAGCTCCATACAGTCACAGCAGCTAACTGCAGATGATGTATGAGATGACCCATACCAACCCACCCACCCTGTACAGTTGTGCTTGCTCTGTGCTGGTGGGCTGCTCAAGAGAATAGCGAAGCCAGACGCAGAGAGAAAGACAGAAGGAATTGGTCCCTGCACTAGTAAATAACAAATGTTTTTAGATCTGCTCCCTCCCTGCCACTTCGTGTTTATTAAACATGGGAAAGATTTCCTGGACCCCACAACTTGCCCTCTTGCCATTTTAACCTGTTAGGAGGTTTGGGAATGACTCCCACTCTGTCTGTACCACTTTTGGATTCACTTTCTTTACCCTGGCCCAGGTCTTCACCATCCAGAGCCTTGGGGAAAATGTGTGTTTTACAGTTGACTCCAAGAAAGGAGAGCCAGCTTATGTGCTGTGGGTCAGGATGGGGTCTCTGAGCCATCCAGCCACCTTCACTGGAGCATCCCATCAATCAGAGCTTGGATGAATGTGCCAGCCTGAGCTTCATTTTTCACCATGTTATCTCTGGTCTTTGTGTCCTTGCTGAAACATATCTGGATGAAGTCCAGGAACACTTTTCAGTTTCAGGCAATCTAACTCTACCTGCAGTAATAATAATAACAATAATTAGATTCTTTTTATCATCCCCATTTGCTGCCATTCCTAAGATCAAAGCTCCTGTAAGCACCTGAAAGCTGTGTTAATCTGAAATTCTGACTGAGCAGATGCATTTGGCAGAGTGGTTTCAATCGCAACAGGCTGAAGATCTTACTCTTGCTGAAGTCTGTGGCTGAGTATTTGCAGATTTTCATTTGTCTTCTTTACTCCATTCCTAATGGAAGCCTGCATCTCACAGGATGTAAACAGCATGCCTGATGTTTCTGCTAAATTAAGGCAATTAATTGAACCACTCCTGCTGGCCAAACTATTTAAGGTAGTTCTTTGCTTCTGTAAGCACCTATTATTTCCTTGGTCAAGTAAAAAGATTATTGTTGGAGTGAAGAAAAAGAGACTGCCACTCAGAGAAAGATTTGGGGAAAGAAGATGGAAAGAAAAATAAAGGTTGGAAAAGCTCCCATGGTTTTGCTTTTTGGGTGGCTCCAGTGGAACTTAACCCTTTCCTGCCAGAGCAGGTTTTTTCCCATCTACAATAGCATTAAAATTTCATTTGTTCTCCCACTTTTTGAGCAGCAGAAGGAAGGCAGTGTAGCACATTGACATCTGCTTTCCTTTGCTATTAGATGCTCAGCTCCAAATTTCATGAGGTTTGTCACAATGTCATCAATTTTACTGTTTTCACACTTGCTTCTTTTAAGCAGGTGCTGATAAAAAACAAAGCACCATTTCTAGAAGGCTATGGTAGTAGGACTGTAAAGACTGTAAAGACTAATACCTGCAGAGCATGAATCATCTGCTCAGCTTATACGCATACCTTAGGATGAGATGAAGCCCATCTGCAAGTAACTGCACCATCTCACTCAGTTTGGATGCCTGCATATCAGGTGATCCATCAGACACAAGGGAAAGGGTTCATAAGCAAATCTAATGTTACAGGCTTATTGTTGTCACACTGGCATAGTAGTCTAGGCTTTGGTTTTCCTGTTTTCTTTTTGGCTTTGGAGACTCCACCAGCTGTAAATGTGTATTTCATAGATGGGGGAAAAATGAAAGGAGCTCTCAGCCCAGGTAGAAGTCTGCCAGCACTGGGAGACCTCAATGAAAGGACAAGTAGCAAAAATACCACCACCTCTTCATAGAGAAAAGGGATTGCAAGTGAGCTTGAAAGCTGAAAAAGTATTAGAACCAGGTTTGTGATCTTGATAAAGGGAATCCTTTTTCTTAAAAGAAAGCCACATATTTGGTGTACATTCACAAAATTAAAATAACTGCTTGTTTATCTTCAAACCACAGAGAAAGATAGACAGTAAAATCAAAGTCTCACCTGGCCTGTGCTTACCTTGTGTGCCTCCATGAAGGACCTCTCAGCTCTGACAGGGTCCTGGTGCTGTGTGCTCAGCTTACAATGCCTGACTGATGCTCCTGATTCTCCTCTCTGCTGATGAGACAAGATGTGACAAGATCATTTTTTGCCTTCTTCTTGGGCAACCAGACAATACTGTTGAGATAATACACCAGGCAACTTGAAAAACAAGTGCACTGATTTCCCATGTTTATTGACTTGCACTATTCAAGTTGGACCTTCTTTGTAGGTCCCTGTGCATCTGTAGCCAGTTGAATGGCTGCACAGCCAGTTGAGTCATTCCAGGGTAAACTGGTCCTTCTGCAGGTTCAGCGGAAGGACAAGAGAAACTGTTATTGATGTTCTGCTTACCCAGTAATTGCACAGAATACAGGACACTGAAAAGGTGCTAATGAGCAGTACTGGAAGAGTTGGTGAATATGCCTGCTCCTTTGGAGAGGAGAGTACACTTCCTGAGAGGCCTGTCCTAGCTGTTAGACAGTAAAAAGACCTGTGCACAAAGAGGAAACCTGCCAAAACTAAAAGCATTGCTCTTTTCCCTTCATACAGTTTTCAGTAGGAAATAACATAGCATCATAAAGAGGTTTAGGTGGGAAGGAACCTCTGCAGAGTTGTCTCTAAACCCTGCACTTTGCAGAGTCACCCTAATTGCTAGATCAGGTTGATCAGAACAATTCAAAGTAGAGAACTCCATCTCTTCCATCCTCTGGATTTATGGAATGGCTCTGCAAGTCAGAGCTCAGAAAGGAGCTGGGTCCAAGATGTCAACAGGAACAGGCCTGATTTCAGCATGCTTTTGGTTTATTTATTTTTCAAAAGAGCCAATTCAATTGCTAGACGTTATTTGTAATGCAGCTTAACACCCAAGTCTGGCTTAGGCTTATTTGTGACTGATGCTCTCAAGAAGACCTCTCCCCTTCCTTTTCTTTTCCTCATCTGAATCACACAAAATGAGGGATGCAGCCTCCTCTTCCATGACTGCCATATGTCCTAGGAAGGTTCCATGGCCAGCTCTGGACTGCAGGCAGCATGCAAGGTCTTTGGACCATACCTACCTTGCTGCTCCTGCCTGTGAGCTCATGCCTGTTTGCACTGTGGTCTGTGCATTCCTTCGCTGGCCTCTTGGGATCTGAGTCACTGTGCCCTCTCTTAGGTGCAGAGTGATAGCAAAACCAGTGGTGAATAACCAGAGTTAATAATAATGCTTGCCTAAGGTAATTTGCTCCCAAATAACTGTTGAATGAAAACACCCTGTCTGCTAGGGACAAGCAGTGGCTGCGCAGGCTGTGAGATATAACAACATCTGACAACAGCCGGCCCCCGTGGCAAGCTGTGGGTTTCACCCAGCCATTGATGAGTCCCTTTTTTCCACGGGAGTGCTGAAAGTCAGTGAAGCAATGCTCTTCCAGTGAATGAATTCCCCCAGCGGCACGCAGACCAGAGTGGATCCATTCCCTGGGTGCTCTCCCAGGAAGTCATTAGCAGCTTGCAGGCAAAGGTCGATCCCATTACCATGGTTTTGTAACACTACTGGAAAAAGTAAGCTGGTGCCTTAGGATGGGAGCTGACCTTGAATGAGCGAGAAGGAAAAGCCACGTCTGGAGCTTGTTACTTTGTGGACTGAAAGGTGATTCTGTTGTGGTTCTAATTATAGGGAAAGCAATTTAGGGGAAGAAGACAGGGTTGGAGCAATGTCTGGGAGGTGGAACAATTGTTTTATCAATGTACTGGCTGCACCTAAAGAAGAGCATTTCTGTGACTCCTTGTATCCTTCTCAGTATGACTGAAAGACATCTGGAAAAGGATCTGATGAAAGCCTCACTAGTTGGTTCGATGATCTCTGTGCAAATGTTTGGGCTGCAAGCAGGTAGCAGTCAGTTGCGCACATGAACAGCTTCCATTCCTTTGCTTGCAGATAGCTCTCATTTTGGTGCCTTTCCTAAAGGGCTAGTGAGTAATTTCCATGAATGGAAAGTAGATTCTTTCCACCAGGAGATCCTGGGTACATGACAAGTATCCAGACAATATCCAAAACTCAGGGAGGCTATCCAGCTACATGACTTTTACATTAATCCATGCTCCTCCTCAGCTGGATTTTCCTCCTCTCTGCAGTTTTAATTTTCAGAGTACCAGTGCTGGGCACTGCAGTGGTTGTGGAGATGTGGAAGGCTAAGATGTCTCTTGCTGTGGGCCCATTTGCTTTTTTCTGTGGCTTGGGTGGATGAGGAGGAGCTCCGTCCCAGATAGCTACACGATGTGCAAGGTGATCTGAAGAAAGAAACACACCGTGGCTGATACTCATACACATTTAGAGATGGTTCCTGGTGTCACTAGATACTTTCTCATCCAGACCTGGACTTCCTCTCTTCTTCCTAGCAGGATCTTCTCTGTGATGGCCTCTATTAGATGAGTCAAAGCATACCACCCACTTTGATGCAATAATGCAAGTATAAGCTGCTTCCTGCTTAATGTGAGTCCATCTGCTTCCATTTATGATGAATTAATAGTTTCTTCTGTGCGGTGAATGGTAGCACTAAGCATGCAGCAGGTAGCTGCTTATTTTGTCAGCAAAGCTGGTTAGGGAAGGAGATAAAAGGGGAAATAATGAATCACTGAAGGGAAGAGCTGGCTCAGGCACTGCCATGTTATCATCATGACTGCACAGCAGTGTCTGTGCCCACTCACAGTGTTCAAGGCCAGGTTGCACAGGGATTTGAGCAACCTGGTCTAGTGGAAGGTGTCCCTGCCCATGGCAGGGGGGTTGGAACTGGATTACCTTGAAGGTCCTTTCCAACCCAAACCATTCCATGATTCTACAAAGCTGTCTTTCCTTTAAGCTTCTCAGCAAGCTCTGGGCTCAAACGAGCTGGCAAAGAGGTAGCTCCAACCACTGGGAACCCTCAGAGCAATCCTGACAGCAAAGGCCTGCTTGATTCAGTAGACAGAAGCTAATGCAATGGCTGGAACCAGATGTGAAGCAGATTGAGAACAGACAGGAACAGACCTACCCTTATTACCCAGGAAAGATTAAATCCTGGGGCAGCTCATCCAGTAGTTTCTCTGAATTCTATGCACTGAGAGCAGGTGTCGCTTTCTAGATGATCCCATCAGATTAGATTTGTCTGAAGGGGCATACTGTTCTGAGTGAGGGGAGAACAGGGTTTCAGCAGCTGACAGAAAGTGGAAGAAAATTAAACACTATTTGGTAGTCCTGGATCACCAAAAGTCTCTATAATATGAAGGTGAATAAACTGTAGTAGAGTCCTTACCGTCTGACCATAATATTTCATAATGGTGCTGCTGCTATTGGGTCCTCCTGGCTCCCAAAATTGCTGCATTAGACACTCCAGGTTTGATAATGGTGCCCACATGTTGCCATGGCTTTGACTGTGTAAAATTGTCTTTCACAGAAAGAAAAGGTTTTGTTCCAGGACAAACAAACCCTTCAGCTCAGTCAGAACTGCTTAGAGATAACCACACAATGCAGAGACCATGTGATACCAACCCAGGTCCAAGTCCAACACCTCCAAGCTCATCTGCAAAACACCTTGAATTGCTGCAGAAGTGCAAAGTGGTGTTTGTTTCAGAGTAAACAGCAGAGAAAATCCTCCTCTTCTTTATTTTTCTTCCTCCATATCTACAAGTAAAGAAATGAAGGAGGATAAAAAGAGCATCCTAAGGGGGAGAGTTACCATATGCTGCTCTCTGTGTTAGGAAAACAGTATTGAGTCACACAAATAATTTTAGATGCTTCTAAATACACTGTGCTCTCAGCAGGCAGCCTTTCCAGCTGTAATCTTGCCTGCTGCCCCTAATTCTGAACACACAGTATACTCTGCTTCCTTCCTTGTTGCAAATGAGTCAGAATTTCTTTCTGTCACTCACCTGAGCCAAAAGGAGTTCACCAGCTTGGTGCTCGAACACTAATACACGATTAGAGGATGTATTCTCTCTCCCTGGAAAAAAGCCCTCACAATCCCAAACAAAAAATGTAAGGTACAGTTGTGATTCTCTACTGAAATGTGAGAATTGGTGTGGATGAGTTTAGGATTCTCAGGAGAATAGTTCATGTTTGTATACTGCTGTCTGGATGACAGCAGTGCTGGGAGGGTAAGAGATGTGTCCTTCACATCTGTAAGACGTAGCGGAGTGGGACCACCCCATTTTCAGGAGCTCCTTTACTAACAATGCATTTCTCTTCCATACTGCCTGCTAGAAAGGACAGGACTGCAGAAAGAACCTGCAAGGTCTTGGGCAAGTACAGCACCCACACTTCAACAAAAGCTATAACACATACCATGGCTAGACCACAACATACACCTTGAGTATTTGAAGCACAGAAGAGGCACAAGGTATCAAACACTGATTTAGAACCCCTTGGATCATCAGAGAAAGCTGTCTCCTGCAATGCCACTGGTATGACTTCTTTGATGCATTAAATCAGCACATTTAGGCAATGGAAGTCCAACAGCCCTTCTGTAAATGAAGTAACAGTATTCAAGGGATGATTTTCACATCCAGCCACCTAAATATTTTTAGGAGTCTCTTGTGACTTCTTGCTTCAAATCACACTGAAACATCAAGGAGACCCCAAACTGTGTCCTGGTATGACGAATAAATTACCTGGGAGAGAAGAGATGATAGCAGAGGACCATGGTGTATAAGTCTCCATGCTCTGGCAGTACCTGTCTGTGGAGAGCCCCTCACAGCTCTGAGAAGGACTGGTGACAGAAGAAGAAAGAATAGAAAGAGATAGGCCATAGAAGGAGGAGACATCTCTCTTTGGTGTCACCCAAAGAAACCATGGAAGCTGAGGAGACAACTCAGAAATACTTACGTCAAGCTTCAACTTTCGCAGGCATGTGATGGAGGAAATCTCAGCTGTCTTTTTGTTGTCGTTGTTGTTAAATAATATTTTAAAGTAAATTTGGAAAATTCTGCCAATCCTAACATGGAAAAGATGGAAGGCCAACTTGAGCCTTAGAGGAAGTGATATGCTTGTCCAATTCTATATTTTTATCAGTTTAGAAGAATTTAACTACTCTCTCTGTAGAAGTTGGCTAAGTGAAAGTGCTCCCATAATTTGCTTTTGTTTGCTGTACTTCTCTCCTTCTCTGTGCATCACCTTCAATACAATCTTGTCCACCTCTTCCAATTATTTAACCTAGATGAACCTTTGGTTTTATTTGTATTTGTCCATTTCTGTGTTCAGCATACACAAATCCTTTTTGTTCGCTCAAAGAAAACCAATAACAAGTGAGTTAGAATAAAACCCCTTATCTAAGAGGCTGTGGTAGGTTTTATTAACTTAATTTCTCAAGGGCAAAAGAAAGGGAGTGCCAGAAGTAAAGATCTGAAGTGAAAATCAAGGACTAAAATGGAGAACACACAAAAATTAGAATGCAATTGAGAGAAGAGTAATGCTAAAGTGCTAAGGAGAAAAGTAATTTTGGGTAATAGTAAGCACTCTCCAGAAGAGTGATAGGATCATGACTCAGGGGTTGTTCTGTCATCAAATGCAAACCAATGAAATGGCAAGAGTGCAGATGAACATTAAGCCACAGCAATGCACAGAAAGAGCAAGATGTCACCAAAGGAGATGGAAGTGCCTCCAAGGGATATCAAGAGCAATTTATTATCAAAAGATGTTGGACTTACTTAAAAAAGCACCACTGCTAAATGAAATGTTGTCCAAATGTTCTCAGGGGAAGGAGGAGGACAGATGTCCAAATGTTCTCTGGGGAAGGAGAAAGACAGATGGCAAACAGACCCAATAGCTCCCCCAGGAAGACTGAAAATTGCTGATGGAAATGACAATGTTGAAAGAGCAGGTGATGAAAAAGTAGTGCATCTGAAGACAGGCTGAGCCCCACGAGCAGATGTGACAGTGGGCACCTGCTGGCTGAGACTGAAGATACACTTTTGGCAACTCTTTCCCAAATCAAGTGGATCAGATCTTGCCGACATTGTGCAGAGTAAACAGGAAACGTCCCTATGGTGTTCTACAAGCTCTGTGGTCCTTTGAGGAGAGCAGTGGTTGCCATGAAATTCAAATGCAGTGTGGGGGTGATGTGGCCATCCTTAGTCACTGCGAGTTGGATGGCTTCTTGAATTCCTTCTCACTAAACTGCCGCTTTTTAAAAAAGTGAGAACAAATGATGGAAAAGTACTTTATAACCCATACCCCCAAAGAGAGTATTTGCTAAAATGTGAACTACAAAACCCCCTAAAAGTTGGTGGCAAGTGCTGAAATTCTTCTGAACACCTGGACTGCATGACATGGGTATGGAAGGCATCAGTATGAACTGGATACTTCATATAAGCAGTGGCTTATATGGAGATGCATTCAATACCAGCCCCACTCCTTTTACTATTGTGCTGACTCAGTTTTCCCATTGCCTTAGGAACCCTGACATCAGGATAAAGTGCTCTTTAGGGAGCAGCACCAGAGACCGTTTCAGTATCTGCCACCCCAGAGGGTTCAGTCTGAATGCAGAGCTTCCTACAAGCACGGGTCCTCCTCCAGCCATGCAGCCTTCTGTAGCCAGGGTGTGATCAGTTACTGTCCTTGTGACTTGGCCTCTGTGTAAAACCTGATCTAATCTGCTTATGAACATCTTTGTGTGCTGCAAACCCCTTCCTTCCTGACCTCTGCTTGAGATCTTCTCATCCTTCCTGACTGCCTGTGGAGGGAGAAATCTTCCCACTGAGAGCTGTGTCAGCGAACAGCGGAAGGAAGGCATTAGTGGCTAAGCTGAAAAGACACCAGCTAGTCCAACGGGTACTCAGCTTTCTGATACATGTACATTCAGAAGAGATTGTGAAGGAGGTATTTTAGTTCCAACGCAAGCAAAGGGTATTTCTGGAAGTCATAGAATTGTAGAATCATAGAATAGTTAGAGTTGGAAAGGAACTTAAGATCATCTAGTTCCAACCCCCCTGCCATGGCAGCAACACCTCACACTAAACCATGCCACCCAAGGCTCTGTCCAACCTGACCTTAAACACTGCCAGGGATGGAGCACTCACAACTTCTTTGGGCAACCCATTCCAGTGCCTCACCACCCTAACAGTAAAGAATTTCTTCCTCATATACAGCAGAAAAAAAAAAAAAAAAAAAGGCACCCAGATTCTTTTCCTGGCATGAGTTCTGACAGAAACAGTTTTACTTGCAGATTCAGCTCTACAGAATCAATTTCTCTTGTGAAAACTAGGTGTAAATATTGGCTTTTGTGTGATGAGGGCTTACGTACTTCATTAGGATGCTGAGCACTGTCCCTGAGTGCCATACACCTTCTGTGAGTTATTCTGTGGCCACCGTCTCACAGGATTTAGCACTACAGGTTTCACATTAGCATTTGTCCCAATCCTATAGGTCTTAATCTGCTGAAATTACTTTGAAAAACTCATGTTGACTTGACTGAGAAAATGGCAGGACTTGAATATAAAGAAGCAGAAGACTAGAGGGGGATAGCTGGTTAATTGAACAAAGTTCAACACACTCATCTGAAATTTCAGAAAGAGATGCCTAAATTCCTAGCCCAGAAGTGGAACAGTGTTTGTTTCATATGTCCTGTGTACTGTAGGCCACAAAACATGAGACCTACATTGAAAGACCAAAAGCCATAAACTATGTTTTGTCACATCAAAGAACTCTAGAGACTGAGGGGTTTTTTTTACATTTTTGAAATAACACTGACTTGCCCAGACAACCCTGGAAAGGAGACTGTGCCCTACTTTGATTGTGAAAGTTGGGGGGATGATGGGAGTGGAAACACCAAAAGAAAAGCTTAGCAACAGTGGATTGAACATATGGGCAAAACAACCACACAGCCATCTAAAAGATTTTTAATATCCTGGGAAAATATGCCAAGACAAAAGCTGTGACTAGTGTAAGGTTTTGGTTTATGATCAGAATTGCTATGGAGAAAGAGAAATGAGAAGGTAAGCTGCGTCACAAAAGGAACTCTAAATCTTTTTGCTAGCTGATAGACACATTGGAAAACCTTAGAACACTGGTTTAGTATAATAAAGAAGAGTGCAACGTGATCAACAAGAACAGTTCAACTTCCCTTACACTCCCCTAAGTTTGATAAAGAATAAGATATCTAAGAAGAGAAAAAAAAAGTGTATCATAAGGTTTTGTTCCTACTTTCAAAATAATCGTTTAAATATGCCATGATTTCCATTAGCCTCTATGGAAGAAATGAAATCTTGGCAATTCTCACCAAATGAAATGGAGGAATGAAATAATAAATTTGGAACTAAATCTCACAAAAAAAAGAAAAAGAATAGCAGGAAGAAAAATATTATTATAATTTTAAGTTGTATATATCTTGCAAACTTCTTTAAAATGCATGTTCTAATCTCAGGAGAGTACCACTGTACCTGTGCTTCATAATTACCTAGAGAAAACAGACAGATAGAATCTTTGCATGAAGTGACTGGTTTCAAAAAATACTGATTCATATGAGAAACTGCACAGACATGCCAACCAAAATGCTGCATTTAGTTTCTACATTTAGATTCCTGAAATCAGACTGTGTCTTCTACAAAATGAAAGATCTGGAGATGAGTCATTAAGGTGTACAGAAAGCATCAAGGCAGACCTAGCATTTGATGAGAAATTATAAAGCCTAACATCATTTAACGCTAAACTGGACTAAGTTAGAAGAGACTTAGCCAAGCACTAAAAATTCAGAACGGAAAAGTCCCTCCTCATTATCCTGTGACAGAATAACAGTGGCATAATGCATAATGATCTCATAACACAGGGAGTCTTTCAATGTAATTAAAAGTCAGTAGAATGGAACACAATTATAAGAAATTATTTTTTTTTAAGTCAATGCGTGATCAGGCAGGGAAATTCACTGTCACAGAAAACCACTGAGATGTCATCTATGCCAAAAAAATGGGTAAAACCAAGATAACTTTTTAATCAATTATAATATCTGTGGGTATCCACTGTAGAGAGAAAAGAAACCGCACTGCACATTATATACCATTATGTGCGCATTTATTTAATGTATGTAGAGCAACACACATTAACTGGATCCTGTCCCACACACCACTTACTACAGGCCTAAGTGCTGCCAAGTAAGGCATTCATGTACCAAGGTATTCATTTCACATGTATTTAAACACCTGTACGTTGTTCGTAAAAGGTAGTCAAAGCCAGTCTTCCTTTACACTAATCAGAGAAAACAGAATTTCCAGAAGTCACTTCACCATACCGGCACAATGTCTTAGGTTGATTTCCTCCTTGGATTTCTTTATACAGAGAGTCTGAGTAATTACTTTGAATCTAATCAAATTTTTAGTGACTAGTAAACATTAAATTAATGCTGTCCTCAGAGTCTATGTTCTGTCTACAGAAAAAGACATCTCCAAAAACATTATATCCCATTTTAAAATATATGTCTAAAGCAGATGATAGTATTTACCCTCTCAAAAATCTTAGTTCCCTCCATTAAGCACAGGAGTAGCCAAAATGAAGAGCCATCATTTTGATTAAACTTTTAGAATACAAAACTGGGTAGAGAAGAGGCTCACTTTTAGACCCTTTGTTGAAATAAGGATCATATGCTGACTTAGCATACAAATGAACTGCATGGAGAAAATCAGTTAATGATTTTTTGACAATGTGACATGAGACCTGATCATAGGCTGGGACATGCGATGTGATAGCTGCTAGGTTCATGAATAAAGTCCCTGAACTTTATCAAACTGTGTACCTTGCCTCAGCCAGCTATGCTGCAAGGTGAAGCCTCTCAGGAAGTATCCTCAGGAAAAAGGGGAATGGACAATAACAGAATCAGTTTGCTTAGCATTAGTAACAAGTACAAGTGTACATCTAGAGGTCAGGCTCCAGATTCTATAAAAATAATATTCATTTTTATTTATGTTCCCATGCCCTATGAAGAAATGCAGGGAATCCTGATGGTTTCTGTGGCACACAAAGCTGTGTTTCCATTGCATTTCACTATGGTAGAAGTGTTCTATTTTTTCACATATCGAACATGTTAAACACGCCTTAAAATACTGATAAAATGCCAGTCAACGAAAACTGAAAACAGAAATGTTAGCCAGTTGTTAGAGAATAGACCCTGAAGATTGAAAAATGCAAATTTGAAACTACATAATACTGAGAACATTTAAAACAGACAGATGGAATTAAAATTATAATAACATTGTTTCAGTAATTTTGAGAGCAGATAGAAAATGTACAGCTATCTTCACAGGAATGTTACACTATCCCGGATCAAGTTGGCTTAAATTAACAAGGATGGGTACATTAGAAAATCAGTTAAAATTAGATCACGATCTTATGCAAAGAAGACTTTTCTTTAGTCATGTTAATTTATATAGTAATAAAGACGAAGTCCTCTAAGTCAATAAAAGCACAAGGACGCGACTGGCATGATTTCCAATACACATCGCATATAAATCTGCAGTGTCACAAAAATAAAGGCTCACTCACTATTTCTATCTTACAATAGATCTATGAAATAATTGTTTTTCAACTTGTGTAAGAGAAAGTGTATTGGAAGGAAATGAGCAGCATGTATTCTTCGTGTGAGAACATGGTCACGCTGGCAGTTCTCAGTGTTAAAACATGCTATGCCTTACACCAGAAGGTGGTTTTTTTCCAGTAGATGCGTATCTAGAGTATAACGTATTTTTGATGAGGGCATGGCATCCTCGCTACCTGAGTTTAGGAAGACAGGGGCACTTTAACCTCATTCCAGCTTCACTGGGAGGACCGATTGTCTGCTATTGCCAGAAGCATCTGAGATGTTCTCTGAGCACACGTACATGACTAAGTGTTTCCCAGAAGGAATTGAGCTTGAGCACTCTAATTTTGTACTGGCAGAGGGGACAGTTGGTGATCATGCTGGTTTTTTTTGCTAAGCTAGAGTTAGTTTTTTTCATAGCAGGTAGTATGGGGCTACATTTCAGATTTTGTGCTGAAACAGTGCTGGTAGTACAGGGATGTTTTAGTTATTGCTGAGCAGCACTTGCACAGTCAAGGCCTCTTCTGCTTCTCAGACCACTCCACCAGCAAGTGGCTGGAGATGCACAGGAATCTGCTAGAGACACAGCTAGGACAGCTGATCCCAGCTGACCAAAGGGATAGCTCATTCTATATGGTGTCATATTCAGCATATGAAGCTGGGGGAAGGTGAAGGAAAGGGGGACATTTGGAATGATGGCAATTGTCTTCCCAAGTAGCCATTATTTGTGAGGGAGCCCAGATTTC
>JBCJKH010017720.1:0-16697 GCA_039877255.1 Loriculus beryllinus
GGAGGAGCTCTGCTGGAGATACTCCAGCTTTGAGCTTGCTTGAACTGTCTCATGGCTGCTGTTCTGGAGAACTGTGGTCTGCACCTACTTTTGATGTAGGCAGCTGCGCAAGTCAGGAGGGCTCTGCTGACTCTGACCCTTCTAAGCCTAGAAAGGGAGGGAGCAGGCATCACCTTCAGATAGATGACAGGTAGGAAGAGGATGAACCTTGCAAGAGTGTAGGTGAGTGGCCTGCACAGAGACGGGGTGACTGAGGGAGCAAAGGCACCTGGCAGCAGGGAATTCAAACCGAGGTCATGTGCAGTTAGGCTGTGTGGGAAGGGCATGGTAACTGTGAGGATGACATGGCTCTGATGAACAGCAAGAAGAGGAGCTGATGTAGCTTGGGCTGCAGGACTTTGAGAAAGAACTGGCAAATGGGCTGGAATTGCAAGAGGATAGGGTACAGTGAAAAGAGTATGTCAGTGCTTGAGCCAATAAAACTGAAACAGGTGGTATTTATAGTCCTTTCTTTCGGTTGATCTTGGTACTACCTGTTGGCCCAGAGCTATGCTGTTCAGATTGGCATCTCAGATGATAATGGGAGTACAAAGCGCAGTCTTTGTAACTACTTCACTGCTAAGAGTAATCAGTTAGTCTGAACTAGGCCATTATCCCAGCCTCCCTGTATGCTTCCTGAGTTCCTGAGTTCCATTCACATGACTAATTTCGGTTTTGTCCCCAGGTAGATTGTAAGTGAATACAGATGCAGAGTTCAGTGTCATAATCAGAGGTCCTAAGATGAAATGAAGCATCCATTCAGGTTTTAGAGCAAACCTGAAAATGAGATGTTAAATATGCCCTGCTCTGGACCATGGATTCCTGTTTTTCTCACCTAACTCTACAATCTCTAGTCTTTGTACTGAATAGTAAGCTCCTAAAACAGTCATGCTTCAAGTGATCACCTGTCCCTCTCTGGTTCCCTAGTCTATCAATGTGGCCATCAAGAGTAAGATTCCCTGTGTTGTTGTGGAAGGCTCTGGTCGGATTGCTGATGTTATTGCTAGCTTGATGGAGGCAGAAGGCACTCTTGCTTCTTCATGTGTCAAAGAGAGCTTGCTCAGGTATCTGCCTCGCACCATTTCAAGGCTCTCGGAAGAGGAGACTGAAAGCTGGATCAAATGGGTAAGTGTCTGCTACTGCAGGGAGCTGGAAGTGGAAGGAGGATAGAGGAAAAAGGAGGTCAGGAGCAGCTAGTGACTTCCAAACCAGTGATGTTGCTATTTGGTGATACACCTATAGGATGTGCGGGGCTACTTGCCATAGTACATCCATAGATTCCAAAATGAAAAATCCCAAACTCTTGTAACTTACAGGGATTGGAACAAAAAGAGTGGGGACTGCAGTCTTTTGGGTAGGCAGCACATGTCCAGGCACAGAAGAGCCAAACCCAGATGTTTTGTAACTCTCTGCTCCGTGGATGCTTGCCATTGCTCTGGAGCACTGTCTGCTGCAGGTGTCTGTTGGCTGATGTGCTGGTTGGGGTTGCTATTTTGTGTGCTTTGTAAATGTGGAGAAATGGGCTGTTTGCTGAATCAGGCCTCACACTGCTAAATCCTGCTCAGAGACAAAGGGTTAGCACTGCTACCTCATGGACTTTGATACTGGGGTGATTCTATTTTGGCATTCTTTCATTTGTTCCTGAAGTTCCTGTCTTCCTGCATCCCTTAAAATGCTGATTTCCCTTCCAGAGTAGGAGTGGAATGTTTAGGACTAGAGGCTTACTTGGCCAGGATTTCACTCCAGCAGCACCCATCCACCATCTCCATCAGGATTTTGTTAGTAGTGATTTACTACACTCTGTGTGTGGTATGCAGCTGAAGGTACAGCACTGCATATACATCAGCAAAATCTTCTTTTACTCTTCCTTACCTCTTTGAGCAGAGGTAGTGCTTTCAGGATGTAGTCACCGTTGTGATCCCATATGGAACTGTTCATTACAAGAGTAATTCTGGAGACTGGGAAAACTGGAGAAGTAAGGAGAGCATCTGCTAGCTTAGGTTGCTTGTGCCAATCCTCTTGTAACTCTCTGGCTACCTGACCTTCAGGAGGACCTGGTTTTAGATATGCTTCAGCTCTCTTTAGGACATTTGAGTTCTTGATGTTGAGATCTTAGTTCCAAGAACTTCTCAGCTCAGTGAACAAGCCATTAACTTGAGCTAATTGACTTCCTCAGTTAACTGCCCAATGCTTTAACCTGGCGTCTGATTTGGTTTTCCTCCTTGGTTAATTTTCTCCTACCCATGCTCACAGTAGGGAGTCATTGAACATTCAAATCTCAGTTGAAGCTCACAATGGGGGGTAGAAAAGGGAATTTAGCATTTAAGGCCCCTTCTCTCAATTTTTTGTACCCCAGCCTTTATTTTTTAATGACTGCACCGTTGTGATTTGTTTGCAGGCCACAGTGAGGAATTCAGGCACTGAAGCATTTGTATTTTCTTTGATATAAACCAATCAAAGCTGCTGGTATTGAAATCTGAGCAGCTATTGAAGTTCAAGCAACTGTTGTTTCTGGCAAGGCCCACTCAAATCTCTTGGTCAGAGCTTGGCAGAGTGAGTCCATGGGACAACCTGCAAGTTCCACTGGGGAACCTGCTCAATTAGGCCCTGTTAAAAGCAGCGGGCTTGGACTAGATCTCCAGAGCTATTGTCCAATCTCAGCAATTTTCTGCTTCTTTAATAAGAAGCTTACAGGAAAAAGGGTAGGAATGGCCTTTTGCAGAGACAGTCCTGCAGAAACCACGTCTGAACTTGCACTTTGAGCCTGGGGGCTGTGGCGTCCAATCCCAAAGAGGAAGAAGAGCCCCTGAGCAGACCATGAGCCTCTGGTTTCCAGAAGGCTCCACTGCACCTGCACCATTGCTTCCCTGCACCAGCTCCATTGCCGTTCTCTGGCCCCACTCCAGCACCTCAATGTCTCTCTTGTAATCTTGTTGAAGATTAATAATCTTGTCTAAGATTAACAAATTTGTAATAAGGTTGTAATAAAAGAAATAATCTTGTCCAAGATTAGTAAATCTTGAAATAATCTTGTCTAAGATTATTTGTTTTCTACATGCTCAAATGGAAGGAACGTTATAAGGGTTGGTTATGTGAGAAGTGACCTCTGTTTTTCACAAAGCACGAGGAGGTAGAAACTGTTCTCTAACAAACAAGACATTTGCTGAAACTTATGCTGTTCCAATCTGGTTTTTCTTGATGAGTAGTTTGTAATTACTGAGATTAGATCATTTTGGTTATGACGTTCTGCATAGGCGAATCACAGTTCTTTGCTGTATGCTCAGAGGAGAATTAATCTTGTACTTTGGTGACTTGAAAATAAATCTTATAAGCTACTTCTATCTGCACTTGATTAAATTTTAACTGTACATGGCAATAAGACTGATGGGCAGCAGCTTTGCTGTGATGTGATGGGAAATTTCCTTTAAAGAACAGCTGAGATTGCTTTGAAATGGAACTGTTGCTTTTTGTAGATCAAAGAAGTCCTTGAGAGCCCTCATTTATTGACAGTTATCAAAATAGAAGAAGCTGGAGATGAGATTGTGAGCAATGCCATCTCTTTCGCTCTCTACAAAGGCAAGTGATTGGTTCTCTGGTTTGGTTGTTGGTTGGTTTTCAGGGAGAGTTTCTTCTGTTAAATAAATGAAACAAAGATGGCTGTTTGTTTTCTAGAGCAGGTTTCCTTAAGCTTCTGACATGGTGTGGAGCTTGTCTTCATCTGGAGTGGTGTGGACAAGCTACAGCAGCATTATGGGATGTGTTAGTGCGGGTGAGATAGAGACACAGTCCAGATAATTAGGAAGGCATTTAGCAGAGCTTTTGGAATGCTGGTATGACATCTCTGAGAGCAGCACGTAAGTATGCAACACAACAGGGAGTCAGGAAGCCAAGCAAAGGATCTTCTGTAGTTATACTGTTTATTTTGTAAATGGGTTACTCAGCATCCTCCAATGTAAAAACAAGTATCTTCAGGTATATATGTAGATCATCCAGTTCCAACCCCCTGCCATGGGCAGGGATACCTCACACCAGACCATGTCACCCAAGGCCCTGTCCACCCTGGAGCTTCTCACGATGTTTCTTGCATCGGGCCTGACTGGGAGGAATTCCTGCAGGATTTCTTTTGTGTGGCAGATGTAGGACACTGAGGAGCCTGAAGGATATATTGTGCTGATTGTGGTTAATGATGTGCTCCTACCAGTTCATCTGTGGTCTATGTTGGACAACAGATATGCCTCTAAGCCTCCAGCATCCTCTAATACCCAGTCAGGAAGATGGGCATCAATCTGGGGAAAGACACTTGATATGGGTCTCGTCAGGTAGAGTGTGAAAGCAGAAACAAACAAGTACACCAAGAAGCTCCTCTACCTCTGTTTTTTTTCACCTAGAGGATTGTTTCTTCCCTGCAGCTTTCAGCACCAATGAACATGACAGAGATAACTGGAACGGGCAGCTGAAGCTGCTGCTGGAGTGGAACCAGTTGGACCTGGCCAGTGATGAGATCTTCACCAATGACCGAAACTGGGAGGTACAGACTACTTCTGTCTGACTATGTCAAGTCAGACACATGGGACAGGGGAGGAGGGGGAAGAGGAACATTTCAACAGCAGCCACTATCTCAGTGCCCTCTGAGGTTGATAAGTACAAGTGTCCATTCCTCCTTGCACTGACATCACTGACTGCAAAGGTTATCTGCCCATGCCAGAAGTACTTTAGGCCACCCAACAAAGGCCATTTCATACAGAACAAACATGAAAATGTGGCAGCGTGAAGGAAAATGCGGCAGGTAGCCACATGTGTCAGGCCATTAGTAAGCTTTACATGTCTCTCATGCTCCCTAATAGTTGCTTTTCCATTTCTTCCTAGTCTGCTGACCTACAGGATGTCATGTTCACAGCCCTAGTGAAAGACAGGCCCAAATTTGTCCGACTCTTCCTGGAAAATGGCTTGAATCTGAGGAAGTTCCTAACCACAGAGGTCCTTCGAGAGCTGTACACCAAGAACTTCAGCAGCCTGGTGTTTAAGAACCTGCAGATCGCAAAGAACTCCTATAACGATGCTCTCCTCACGTTCGTGTGGAAGATGGTTGAAGACTTCCGAAGGGGTCTCAAAAGAGATGACAAAAATAGCAAAGACGAGATGGAGATACAGCTTTCAGTAAGTGGTGAAAAGGGATTAAAATGATCATAAAAATCCCAGACTGGTTTCGGTTGGAAGGGACCTTTAAAGCTCATCCAGTTCCAACCCCCTGTCACAGGCAGGGACAACTTCCACTAGAGCAGGGTGCTCCAACCCATGTCCAGCCTGGCCTTGTCTCAGCCTTGTTTCACATTTAATATGCTGCCCCATTTTACAACTGCATGTAAGGGTCATTTAACCACAATAAAAATGGGTGAGTTTGGCTGTTGAGTTAAAGTATTTCCTATTGGATCAATCAATGCTCTAGTTATGCTTATAATTTATACCAGTGTCAATCTAGAGACTGGTACAGAGGTGCCAGGTGAGCATGAAGAATTTGTGCTCGTAGTTTGGTACAGACTCTAGTATCTTAAACCTTGCTTGTTGCAGGAATGTCAAGTACCTTTTGCACTTCATGTGGTATAACCTAAGCGTGTGATAAGTGCCAGATAGCCAAGAGAGAGGATCAATGGGATCTGGCTGTAAAAGCAAGAAAGTATGAAAGCAGGAGAGTAGCAGCCTAGGATTTGTTCCTGTTAAGAACAGTTTGGTGAGCCTCGGTCTGAGGAGTTGTTGCTCTTTCTTTCAGGATGAGTGTCCTATCACAAGGCATCCATTGCAAGCTCTGTTTATTTGGTCAGTTCTTCAGAACAAGAAAGAGTTGTCTAAAGTCATTTGGGAGCAAGTAAGTTGAGTTCTCCTCTATCCCTCTTTGCAAACAGCCCAGTGGTGTTACTTGTCTTTGGTTTGTAGGCCTTTGAAGGCTCTGGATCCATCATCAAACACAAAACTACAGGAGATAATTTCTAGCTGACTCTGTAAGTAGGTTTAATATTATCCATTTTGTGTTTGAGTGTGGATTTCCTTTGGATGACATTTTCCTAATGCCATGTTTGAATCAGGAGTCCAAGCTAGTATTTACCTATAGCTCTGCGTTCTTATCTGTGCTCAAATTTGGATGCAGAGCTCTCACCCATTCCACACTATGGATGTGTTCTGATTCCAGGTATTTGATTGAAATCAACTTCTAATCTTGATTAGACGCTACATTTAGTGTATTAAATACACATTTTCAGACTGAAAATGCTGGGCTAATGCAAGCAAAGCTAATGGATGCTCTTGTTCACATTGATCTTCATGTCTAAAACTGTTTCTTCCCTGTACAAGTGACTGCATGTGTCCAAAACAAAGTGCTTCTTTCCCGCACATGTAGATGGAATTGAATGGACTAATGTAGTCCATTAGGGCAGTTCTGGGTACATCCAACTAGTCCAGCTGAGTGGACAGTGGAATTGGTGGCGTAACTTCTGACAGAGCAGACCAAATTTTGCGACTCTTCAGCCAGAGATACCGATACCAGCAATGCTGATTCTTAACTGTTGAACACAAGACCTTTTCCAATTGCTCACAGTGCTGTTATCAAGCCAGATAGCTATCCTTAGTTTTGTAGGACATGATTTGCCAGTCTTGACTGGGAATTGAGCAGCTGCAAAGAAAGGAGGATGGCTTTAAAGACTCTATCACATTCCCTTTGCAGAGGGCTTTGCATGACTGAACTCTCTCTCCATAGACCAGAGGCTGCACTTTGGCAGCCCTTGGGGCCAGTAAGCTCCTCAAAAGCATGGCAAAGGTGAAGAATGATATAAATGCTGCTGGGGAGTCTGAGGAACTTGCTAATGAGTATGAGACAAGAGCAGTAGGTAAGTACCTTTCTTAAGTCCTTTAGAAATGTAATAGGAGGGGACAGAGATCAGGAAAACAACCGATTTTAATGCTCTCCAGATCTGGTGCTTTATCAGTGGTTGCATAGTGTTGGTTTGATTTTGTGCAGCGCAAAACTGATAACCCTGCTGGTTTTGTTCAGCAAAAAATGCTGAGCTTTGCCTGAAATGCTGCCCAGAAATCCAGCCTGGATGTTAAGGAAGAGAAATGGCATCTCCAAAGGAAGTAGGAATAAAGCTTTATTTAGAAAACTAGATATCTAGCATTGAATGTTTCCTTTTAATGTGTTTTTGCTGCTTGGAAATCTCTTCCACACCATCTGTTCCCAGCAGAAACTGTGTGTCCTGTCTGAACAGCTTGTCTCTAAAAGTGGGTGTTGTGTGGGAAGGTTTGGGTAGAGAATTTCTTTCCTTGAGAAGAAAAGCTATCTACCTTTAATGGCAGGGCTGCCAGAAATAGGAGAATATAGAGTAAGAGAAGCTTTCTGTGAGAGTGCTGGTAATTTCAGGTTGAGAAAAGCCACCTTTCAGGTATACTTTGGGGGAGTGAGAAGAAATGGCAGTAAAAAATTGTATTGAATTTGTTGATTCTGAGCTGCAAAATATCATATACCTTCCTTATTCTGGGAAGCAATATTGTTGGTCATCGATGATGCAGAGCTATCTGAGGTTTTAGTTTGTTTTTAATTCTGTATGACCTTCACTTTCCCCATTTGCAAGTGATTCAGAGTGGAGCTCTGCATCTTCTGGGCTTGAGTGGCCTGTAGCTTCTTATTTAATGGGAGTGATGGGTGACAGGAGAGCAGGGGGATGTTCTTTTGCTTTAGCACTTCCATTTTCTGGAGCAATAATGCTGATGGTTCCTTATTCTGCAAGTTATTCAGAGAGCCATGCCAGTGAAAAACAGAAACCATAGCAGGGATTCATCTGTAGCACCCACAACTTACAAAGCCAAGCTTATCTGTGGTGAGCCCTGTGGTGCAGGACATTGGTTTCTAAACTTGTAGGGAGATGCATCAGGGTGTTTCCTCTGGGGCTTTATTGCAGGTTATGGCCTTGTTCTCTTGCATGGTGCAGAAAGCAGTGGATCTCTGTAACTGCATTGCTTCCCAGCAGTTTGCTGTCACCACCATACATCAGATTAGGTGACAGGTAAACTGTAGTAGTCCTGCAGGTTCAATAGGAAGCTATTGAAATGTTGCTGGAAACGGCTTCCGGAGGTCTCAAGTACAATCTTGTTGTTGAGGTGGTGTTACCCCCAGGAACATGGCTTCATTTAGCCAAATCTTGGAAATCCTAGAATCACAGAATGGTTTGGGTTGGGAGGGACCTTCAAAGCTCATTCAGTTCCAATCCCCCCTGCAATGAGTAGGGACACCTTCCACTAGATCAAGTTGCCCGGAAACACATCCAGCCTGGCCTTGAATGTCTCCAGGGGTGGAGCATCCATCACGTCTCTGGACAACCTATGCCAGGTTTTAGCACTTTCATTGCACAAAACTCCTTACTTACATTAGCCTGAATCCCCCCTCTTTTAGTTCAAACCCATCACCCCTCATCCTGTCATAACAGGCTGTGTAAAAAAGCCTCTTCCCATCTTTTAGGCTCTTTTTCCAAACTGAAAGGTCACAGTAGTCTCCACAGATGGATATTGGTTTATTGCTCCTAAAAGCAGACCATGTTTGTTCCTTTTCTGGGCTAGTGGGGACTAGATTGTCCTATTGAACTTGAGCCTGATTTGAGTGTACATGTCAGCAAAGATATTTCACCATTCACTGAAGGGTGGCTCGAGGCCACACTGAAAATATCTTGCTTGTTACCAGAAAGTATTTCCTCCCTCACAAGGCAAAAAGTGCTTCAGTATATTTTCCTAAAGCTACATACATCCCTCAGGCCTTGATTATTCCGCAAGACACTGCGAATAACACATCCTCTTGAAGTCTGTCTATCAAGATCTGTCTGCATATTGCAGGGTATGTGGTAACACCAGCCAAAAGCATTGCTGTGTGTGTACATCCTTGCTGTTATGGTGACACAGCTGTTTGAAATGCCTCGGGAAATGTGCTGTTGGAGAGAAGTGCTTCTAGTGAAGGTTGCTGTGTTTTAGGAGAGGCTGGAGCACTCTTGAGGGCAGTTGTGCTCTGTCACAGATACACCGACACGGAGTGGTGCCTTTGAGTGGGAAACTTCCAGAGCTGGAAAGAGAAATGGTTTTACTCTAAATGAATGTTAGTAGCAAAAATCTATGGGCTGTTCTAAACCCAACTATATTTATAGTGCATTTCCTAGTGAAAAAGGTTAAAGTTCTGACCTTGTTCAACCTTACTATTAATATGGGACTACTGAGACTGACTAAGTCATTAAAATCATACAGTGGTTTGGGTTGGAAGGGACCTTCAAAGGTCATCTAGTCCAAACCCCCTGCAATGAGCAGGGACATCTTCAACTAGATCAGGTTGCTCACAACCACATCCAGCCTGGCCTTAGATCAATGCTAAATGAATGAGAAGATGAAACAAGCAGATCTACTAAGTCATTTGAGTGGGAGAAGTTCCTATTTCTTACTCAATTTTTAGCAGCTCAGTTTGAGCTGGTTTAGTATTACAGTTTTCAGTCCAGACATGAATTCTTAATACATGGAAATGGGGTTGTAAAGCAACACGAAAGTTGTTTTACTATGCTGAAAGTGTAGCAAGAGTTCTTGTGTTTGCATGCTTCAGTATTGCAAACATTAGACTTTGGAAATCACTGAAGACAATTGCATCTAAGGTGGTGGGAAATTGAATCTGAGCATGGAGCTCAGTGTGGGGCTGCCTCTTCCCTCTAGAGTTGTTCACTGAGTGCTACAGCAGTGACGAAGATCTGGCTGAGCAGCTGATGACTTACTCCTGTGAAGCCTGGGGAGGGAGCAATTGTCTGAAACTAGCAGTGGAAGCTAGAGACCAGCAGTTCATCGCACAGCCAGGAGTGCAGGTAATGGCACTGAAAGGAAAGTGCATGGATTACTGTAACTCTGGATAGCTTAAAAATCCCCTCCTTTGGAAATAGGAGGTGGCTGATTTGCCCACAAATGCTAAGTCAGGAGAAGAAGAGCTGATGAAGAGCTGTAAATCACAATGAGGTGGATGATAAAGACCACCTGAAGTGACTTCTCCCTTGCACAGCTTTGTGTCTGCATAGTGTGGATGTACTATCCACTGTGAAGTACCTTATGAATCAGGTCAAGCCTCATTTTTAACTCCTCATTGTGTAGGCTGTAGGATGGCTGGACTGAGGAACCAGCACAGTAACACCAAGCTTGCTGTATTTTTGAAACAGGAATCCCAGTTATTTTGATTGAAATCTCAATGATTGGGTTTTTTTTTCCTAAATCTAATAGCATTCCCAGGTTATTTTGTTGCTGTTAGAACAAATGAGGATATTTTCTTCTTCCCTACAGAATTTCCTTTCCAAGCAGTGGTATGGAGAGATTTCAAGAGATACTAATAACTGGAAGATTATACTGTGTCTGTTCTTTTTCCCTTTAATAGGCTGTGGCTTCATCTCATTCAGGTAATCAACTGGCTTCTCATTATGAAAAGCAATACAAGTCAGTCATAGACACATGGGGCAGTTCAGGTCAGAAGGGACCTCTGGAGATGATCCAGTCCAAACCCCTTGTTCAAAGCAGATTGTCCATTTGGGGTTTGAGTATCTCCAAGGGTGAATACTCCAAATCCACTCTGGAGAACCTGCTTCTGTGTTCAATCACTCTCAAACAAAGACATTTAATGGCTGAATGAGCTTTTGACAGATCATGTCCTCACTCTGCTTTGGGGTTAAGATGTGCCAGTTTCATTGCATGCCTGAAGTCAGAGCATGCATTACCTTGAAAGTAATGCCCTGTACTAGACATTGAGCATTTCTTATTTTCACTTTGAAGAACACAAATGTTTCCAGGCTTAAAAGCTCTGCTTTGACACCTTTTCCTTCTTTCAATTCCTCAGGAAAAAGCCTGTGGAGAAGAGTAAGAAACTCTTTCTGTATTATATATCTTTCTTCACCTCCCCCTTTGTGGTCTTCTCCTGGAATGTCATCTTCTACATCGCTTTCCTGTTACTCTTCGCCTACGTGTTGCTTATGGATTTCCAGAAGGAACCTACTGCCCTGGAGATCATCCTTTACGTCCTGGTCTTCATTCTGCTTTGTGATGAAGTGAGACAAGTAGGCAGTGCTTGCAACCCAAAATCATTTAGTGCTAGATTAAAAAGTCAAATTAAACTCCAAAATCCTTAGTGCCTTGTGGTTTTCCCCCTTCTAGTAGCGTGAGGAAGTGCAGGCTTCTTCTGGGTTAAAGGAGAGCCACTTCTTGGGAGATATGTTCAGGCAACTCAAGGCACAGTTAACTTCTTTTTTAACCCTCCTATTTGTGTCCCAATAGCTGCAGAGTCCATGCACCAAAAGGAATTTGTATTGACTTTGAAGCTGTGTGGATTAAACTGATGCCAGTGGAGATATTTCTCAGGAATGCTTCACTTGGATTTCCAAAGCAGTTGAGATCAGGAAGTTAGATTTAACACATTTAACTGGGTGCATACCTCTAGATCAAATGATTTCTGCCTCTTCAGAAGAAAAAGGGACGTGTGGTTTCAGTGCAGAGCTTCTTTCCCATTGTCCTGTAAGGCATTAGTCTCCATATGAATGTTTTTGGATCAGACCACCCTGCAGTAATGTTTCTTACATTGAGATCAAATGACATTGCTGAGTGTTGATGTTATTGTGCTTAACTTGCTGTGTGGTCTTTCCCTTTCCAGTAGTCAAGGTGATAGGTACTCTGGTTAAGGCAGCTTTTTTTGCTAATAAAAATAGGGGGAAGAAGTCAAAGACTGTTGCAATGAGAACACTAATGGAGTGTTGTTTCTGCTGATTGTTGTTTCTGTCTCTGGATATGTCACTGCACTTCCTGTGTGCACCCAGCAAAAATCCTGGGGAAAGCCTTAGGGATAGAACCCTTTTTTTCCTCCCAGTGTCACTATTTGTCAGTACCCTGAGCAGGTAGAACAGCTTCAGACCCCAGGGATTCCAGTAATTGGTGGCCAAGCTGTACCAATTTGACTGTGGGAGTGGAAATAGAGATTTTTTTACTGAGAGTTTAAAGTTATCTTAAGCCTTTTTTTTGTTTCAAACCTATCTTGATAAGGGGGAGGATGCAGGGCAGTGTCCCAGTAACAGTGATGTTGCCTGGAGTCGTGCTATAGCTGCTGCATTCAGGTAACTGGGGAGGAATCAGCCCTCTAATTAGAGTGGTGTTAGTGGGAGTGACAACTAGACATGGTTCCAAATATAAAGCAGGTTGTGTCACTATTCAGGGGGACTGAGCTGTATCTGAATCATAAGGCACTGACTGGCTCAGCCCTGTTTTCACTTCTGATGGAAGTCCTAAGGGAATTTTAACTAGCTGGAGCTACTTTCTCATGTCCTGTTTAGAGCTGTCATGGCAATAATTGAAAAGGGAGTGCCTTTTTTCTGCTCTCTTCTTAGCCACATGGATGTAGCCTCCAGTGAGGTGATTGGGAAAACTTATGGGATGTTCAGGAAAGCCCCATTTTCTCAAATGGAGAAGGAATCTGGTCCAAACCTCCATGCAAATTAAGCTTTTAGCAATGGCAAGTGCTTGATATTTGAAGAACTGAACAGCACTGCAGCCCTGGTTGTTCTCATCTCCTTACACACCTACCTCGGCTTTATATCTGTTTCTGCTTTAGAACACAACTGTGTCCTTAATGGAAGAGGGATCAGGCTTAAACCTGCTGCATTTAATACAGCTGTGGCGCAGTGATATACTTACTGCTTTATGAAGGACATTTGGAGCAGATGCATCCAGCTGTTCATATAAAACTGTTCGCTGCCATTTATAGGAAGACAACGTATGTTTAAGGAGTTACTAAACAGAGACAACCCAAAGCCATGGGTGTCAGAAATGCTGTCCCTACTGGTGTTCAGCTTTTGATAGCTTCAGTAGTAAGAAAGGTGTGTGTGAGTCTCAAGATGCTGAAATAGTGTCTGCTAATCCCTTGAGCCTGACACCCTAGTCACTTCCACAACTGTCTGGTTTTAGCAGTGCATCCCGTTGTGTGAAGACAATGCAACAGCTGTGCAGCTGGAATAGCAAAGTGACAGTTCCAGAGGTTCACTGGTTGTAGAGTCAGTACTCTACTAAGCTTTGATTTCAAAGGAAATTAAAAGAATTAGGATCAGGAACTCAGTCTGTTTCTTCAGGCCTGGCAGAGGTTTCTCCTGCTTAAGCTAGCTGTCTTAATGAGTCCCCTCTGAATTGGATCCAGAAGTTGCCCAAGCTTTCAGTCTAGGGTGCAGTACCAGTCACTCTGAGAACGGGGAGAGATTTCCACTGGGCTTGCAATTCAGAAATAGGAAGTCAGGGAATGGAAAAAATAAATGTAATACCTAGCAGCACTTTGCTAGAACATGACATGATCCACCGTGAGCTCAAATGGTGTATACATGTGAGCAGCAAGTACATCAATCTCAGCTTTTTGTCAGGACTGGTCCTTCCTCTCCCCATGCAGAAGCACCCATGTGGTTGTGTTAGGGCCTCTGAGCACTGTAACCTGCACTGTGGTGTAATGTATCACCCATGTGCTTAACTGCTCCCAGTGCAAGAGCAGTAGTTTAGGACATCCAGATTAAGGAGTTCTAAACACACAAAATCTTGACCGATGTTCTTACTAGAAATTAACAGTGACAATATGTTTTCAGTGACCATGGTTTCTGGCATTCCTGGATAAACTCCCTGTTTTAGGGGAGGTTAAAAGCAATCTGATCTCTCCTGTACCGGTGTTGTGTGACAGAAAATCAATTGGGCAAGGAAACAATCCTTCCTATTGCAGTGGGTGGAGTATTTACCTATGAGGGTGTCCAGTGGGGAGAGATAGGGAAAGATGAATGAGCTCCTTACCTTCTGGCCAGTGCTCTGTAGTTATTACTTTCTGCTCTTTTTCCTTCCTAGTGGTACATGAATGGCAGTAAGTATTTCTCAGATCTGTGGAATGTTATGGACACACTGGCAATCTTCTACTTCATAGCAGGGATTGTGTTCAGGTGAGTAGTGTCTTTTCTTGTGGCTATGTTATGCTTTGCCTCCTTTCTGGGTTTTGATTATAATGTGTAATGAGGTTTTGGGAAGTGATGTGTTCATGAAGCTCCCTCTTCTTTTTGAAGACCCCAGGTACTGGCAAGTCTTGACTCTAAAGCTGTAAAAGCAAATACAGAGAATAAAGTCATTAGGGAATATCTGCATGTGCTATTTTCTATTCTGTGTTTAATGGAAGTCAAGTCTATCCTTGGATTCAAAGATGGCTTTTCTAAGCTCAGATCTTTCTGGGCCAGCAGGACAGCTTTTCTTAATGCTTAGGTTTGGGTGAGCATGTTTAGAAGAGTATGACTGAAATGAACTTGGGTTTCATGACAGTGCCTTCAGGCCTGGCTATATAGACTGTATCAGAGTTGCAGGATAAGTTTCTTAATAGCTGAGAGAGTCAGAAGTTCTTTGGGATTTTCCCTGACTGATCTTCCTGACTATTGAGTGGGGCAATCTGGACTCTATGAGCTTAAGTGTGTTGTATGTAAGGAGACTGTAATTGTACCCACAGCAGTCTAACAGCATATCAATAGCTCATGTAACCTGTTTTACATGAATGGGTGAGTTAAGAACCATGACAAGGGAATGATGGAAACAGGGTTTACAGTGTAATTGTGCGGTCAGTGTAAATTACTAAATTGTGTAATTTAGTTCTTGTTGCCTCTGTGCAGCAGAGTGCTCATTGCACTGGTGGGTTTGGAGGGCTGTGGGAGCAACGGTCCAAGATTTCTTTGCTGATCCTAGTTTTAGAAGGGTAGAGGAGACACAGCAGCGATGTACTTAAGATAGGAAGGGTGTAAACATGTTGTACATTGACCAGTGCCATCAGGTGGGAGTTGGTGGTGGAGCATGGGGCTCTGGGTAGCTGTGCTGTGTTTTCAAGTTACTCATTTTTCACTCCTCCTTTCAGTATATTTATGTCTGACTTCTGCATGCTTTACACAATGCTTTCTCTTCATTCTCTTTTGCTGTCTCCATCAGGCTTCACTCCGATGAAAGTTCTTGGTATTCTGGGAGAGTCATTTTCTGTTTGGACTACATAGTTTTTACTCTGAGGCTGATCCATATTTTCACAGTTAGCAGGAATCTAGGACCCAAAATCATTATGCTGCAGAGGATGGTAAGATTCTGGCAGCTCTTCAAGAGAGTCTGAATAAATGATGTGACACCTTTTCTTTTGCTCCTCAAAAGTGAAAATCACCACTGTTCTGATGAGAGCAGCAAGTTCTCTCTTCTTAAACCTGCTAAACAGAATGAATTAAGATTTAAAAAGACCTAATTAAGTGCAGGGCCTTCTTCTATCCCTCTGCACAGGGGGAGAATAAAGATCAGGCTGAAGATCAGAAGAGGAAATGTTTCCTCATAGCTTTTGTCTTCCACTTCTCACATGTTTCAGCGATGTTCCATCACTCCTGTTACTCACATGAGCATTCCCCAGACAAGACATGGTGGATGGTAAATGCTATAGGAGGATGATTTCTGTCTTCCACTGTATCCATCACATAAGTAATGGGAGAAGTGGGTGGTGAGGAGCCTAATGGAGTGGCTAATTCTGTCCTTGTAGCTGGAGGGGATGTTTGCCAGCAGACAAGGAAAGGTAATGGGAAGAGAGTGGGCTTCGTCTCTTCCTGTTGAACACATCCCTGGCAGTGTTGTGGTTGCATAAACAGTTTTGAAGTTCCCTAAGTGGGAATGGTCAATTATTTGCATGTGTGTGTTGGTGACTGTGCATTCATGGAGCAGTAATCTGGAAACTTGCATTCAAGTGGTGCTAACTCCTGTGGGCTTTCTAGTATTTGTTTCTTTTCCACCCTAATATCCAATCGGAGAGAAAGCAAGCCATGTGTGGCTTGGGATAGGCATATGCGGAGGCACTGATGCAACTGCTTGTTGTCCTTTTTCAGATGATAGACGTCTTCTTCTTCCTCTTCCTTTTTGCTGTGTGGATGGTGGCCTTTGGGGTGGCCAGACAAGGGATCCTGAGGAAGAACGAGCACCGCTGGGAGTGGATATTTCGATCTGTCATCTACGAGCCGTACCTGGCTATGTTTGGCCAGTACCCTGACGATGTTGATGGTAGCTATCTTGGGTGGGAATCTCTCCTGGGGAGGGTAGAAGGCTTCGCTGGTGGTGTGCAAATTCCTTCTCTCCAAGCACTGAGGCAAGATCTAATGTCTGATGGGGAGGTGGGGAAGGAAGAGCCCGCTTGTGCTGTAGTCAGTGACAGTCCCTGGGGATAGTCCCAGCAGAAGGAGGAGAGGGCTCACTGTTTGCTCTCCTCTCTTGCCCTCTGAGGTACAACCTACAACTTTGACCGCTGCACGTTTTCTGGGAATGAGTCCAAGCCCTTGTGTGTGGAGCTGGATGCCAACAACCAACCCCGCTTCCCGGAGTGGATTACCATTCCCCTGGTCTGCATTTACATGCTTTCAACTAACATCCTCCTTGTGAACCTGCTTGTGGCCATGTTTGGGTACGTAACAAAGCAGCTATCACTTGCTTGTGTTCTCTTGAATCCTGTGTTCAGTTCTGGGCCCTTCACTTCAAGAGAGGCATTGAGGTGCTGGAGCAGGGCCAGAGCAGGGCAATGGAGCTGGTGCAGGGCCTGGAGCACAAGGGTG
>JBCJKH010017730.1:0-64632 GCA_039877255.1 Loriculus beryllinus
AACAAAGGTCAAAGAGAGCTAGATAATTAAGAACATTCCACATGACTAGTGCTGAATCTCTGCTAATGTAAGAATTAGGATATTCACAGATATTATTTTTATTTATAATAATTTTTCAAATATTTTTTCATAGTATTTTTGTGTGTAAATTACTTTAACATGTAACTGTACATGCATGTTTGCTGCTGCAGTTAAAAATCAGAATATTTAGTGAATGGCCTATCACTTCCTTATAAGAGAATTAGAAAGTTAGCAAATTGAAGAAAGCCTATATTTAGGCTCTTCTGTATTTTTGCTTCTATTTCTTTGCATTTCTCTGAAAAAAAATTAAGATATTAAGCTAATTTGTAATGTTAATTATGTTTGGTGCATGTCATTGTTAAACAGTAACGCACTACTGTTATCAGCAAAATGGAACAGACTATGGTCTTATGTTATCAAATACATAAAGCTGGGACAGTCCCATTTATCTTTAGTTTTACACCAGTGGAGAAGCTGTTTTGATTAAAATCTAATATGATGTGTGAGACAATTAAAAAACACCATCCATTACATCAAGTGCATAGTAGAAGGTATAATTTGCTTGAATAGCTAAAAGATAAGAGTCAAAATACCGTCTTGTCCACACAAAGTAGGTAAAGACTTGATTTTTAGAGGGTTGAAGTTTTCTTAGATCTCTTTAACTTCACAAACATAACGTAATTGTGAGTTTTAACTGGAATTACACTCAGGAATTTGATAGAATTAATTTAAATTATGCAAATGAAAGGAAAATCTTGATATATACTTTAAGCAGAATATATAGGTATAGTAATTTTCCTTTGAAACAGATAAGCAAGAAATAGGTTGTGTTCATAGACAAAGCAGGATATACAAAATAATTTGTTATTCCTGTCAGAGTAGATCCTCTCAGCTGTGCATTTGATTCAAGAATGGGTTTTTTTATTTGTTTGTTTCCTAACAAAACAGCAAAAAGTACCAATATATAGTTTGTTCCCAAGGAAGTTACAAACTTTGTATGAAAATGTCCTTCTAAAAACCTCCCATTCAGCCCAATAATTTCTGAAGAAACAAGTACTTGAATGTCAGGGTACTTGCATTCATACCTTTGCTGGGTTCTGTAGCGTTTGAAAACATAATCATAATTTACAAGTCAAAACCCATGAGAAACATCTTTGTTAGTGATGTTAGCAAACAACTTTTGCACCATCTCTGACATTCAGGATTTGTGCGTGTGAGGAGTTACTATGGTTTTTTATTCGTGTACTGTTTGCCCTTTCAAGTTGGGAACCTAGCCATAGGGTTAGGTGACCAATGACAGGTTTTTTAGAGGAGTCAGGATAGATGGGAATTCACAATTAGTAAAACTGACAGCAGATTCAGCTCCATTACTGGTACCCCCAGCCTTTACCGTATGGCAAGCTTTTACAGGGAAGAGCTATATACCCTAGACTACTTTCTTCATGTGTTATGTGGAGTGTTTCATTCCGCTCAGAGTATATTGCTCTTTACTAGCAGATTTTAGACATGCCTGTCAAACAGCATTACAAAAATGAATAAGCATTTTGAGCACACGCTTGTACTCAACTAATTGTGCAATGTTTGCCAGAGAACCCTACTGTGAGGGTTGGCTCTGCGGTATTGTACTTCCCATGGCCTGCAGATCTGTGAAGGAGAAGGGACAAGTTCAAGTGAGGTAACCTTGGGAGAAACCTTTATGTAGCAAGTAATAGATTTTCCGTCCTGCAATCACAATAACTTTCCATGTAGGAAAGACTTTCTTTTCTTCTTTTGTCCTTTCTACATGCTTATCCTTCTATGGATCATGAAAACGTTGATTAGCACTGATGTAAAACATTCAAAAATAATCCTGAAAAATAAAAGTGAATTAGAAGGACCAGAAGGGAACAATTACTGATATACAGCTTCGCTTTATTTGCAAATTCAAGTGACTGATCTGAGTATGTTCCTAAACACCATTTAAGTAACAAAATTATATTGTTTCTTATGCCATTACTTGCACCATGGCATTTCTTTCTAGTGGGTCAGACACAGGTCTTTCTTGCCTATCCTAGAATTGTTCCTTTTCTTGGACCTGCTTCCATAGCTGCTACTTGTAGATCTCTATCTGCATTGAACTTCTCAATCTCCAAATGCTTTGTTTTATTTTGGTGAGAGGAACTGGTTTCAGGAGCATCAAGTCTTTCTCCTTTCTATTTTGAACACAGAACAGTAGCTCTCCTGAGCTATGCTTTCTTCCATCCCATCAGACGTCTATTTTCTGTTAGCTTTCCTGTATCTTCTCTCTGTGACTGGTATCAAGGGAGTAGGTTATTTCCCGGCTATTGTGTACTTAGAGGCACAAGTTAGTGTGGTCCCAGAGCATTTGACAGCTCAGGAACAAGCAGCTAGAAACAAACTTAGTGTCCCATAGAGTGAAATGTCCCTGTCTCTCTGCTGGCAGGGAAATAAGGCTCTGAGGACCCCAGTGCATGGGCCTTCCACACCTCCTTCACGTTATGGACAAGGCAAAGAGAATGGAAATGTGCTATACATATAGGTCAGAGAATAAAATTATGCATTTGAAATCGTCTGGTTTTGTTTTGAAGGGAAACACCTTTTAAGTTTGACAGAAACATATGTAGTGTTTATGTAAAAGGGTGATGGCGGGGTACAAGTGCAGTGTTTTTATGTGTAATTAAAACCTAGATGTTTTTGTTGGAATATTTTCAAGATCCAACTGGATGTATGATTTTTTTTTAAATCCCTGAAACATTTCTTCACCCCTTTGCCAGAACCCACTGTAAAGTGCAGTTTATTTTTTCAAGTCACTCAGTTACTTTGGGCTGAGAAAATGATAAGGAAAATCATTTCCCCTTGAGAAAAGGGGAATGTATCTTGTCCGTCATTGCACATTACATAGCCTACCTTTTTAATGAGCTTTCTGGTCTATATTGCAGTGTTTTCATTCTGTGCTTGTCTAGTTTGATAACTGGCACCATCATGTTGTAGATTTTGTCACACAAGACATGTGAAATACAGTATTTCTATGTGCATTTCACCCTTTACACTGGTTGCGGGTGGTTCAGTCTTACCTGGGTGCATTAATTTTCTCTCAGGCATTATAGATCCAACTCCAGAGTTTGCTTCAGCTGCTGTAACTTGATGTATTTGTGCTGACCTGACTCCTGTTGTGCCAATTTATACTGGCTGAGAGCTTGGCCCTTTTTTTTAGCTCTGTGACTCAGTTCCTCATTTGCTGAAAATGAACAGCTGTAGTTCTTTTCTTTCGCTAGTTCTGTGATTGTCTGCTTAGCCCCTAAGGTGCTCAGAGAAGGATGCTGTCTGACTTGGTACAACTTCTAGCATAGTCAGGCACCAGTCCCAGCTGGAGCCTATTGGCTCTGAGATGACTACACACAAAATGACTTAGCTGAAAAAGTTTCTCATTTGTCACAGTCATTCCCTTTTACCCTGACGATGGATATGTGCCATACTGTAGCACTGAGGACCTTCTTATGCGGTATATTTGCCTGACATAAGGAAGCAGTTCTCCAAAAGCAGACCTAGGATTTTCACATTACAACACATCCAGTTAAAATTCACAGAAGCCATGGAATTGTAGGAGCAAGAAAAGCTGGAAATGGTTTGTAAGTCTTTCATAGAACTATTTTCATCTTTAGTTGTAAGGAGAGTCTTTTCACAAATGCTGCTATAATCAGTGTGTGACAGGCTTTTTTGTTGATGTATGGTTGATGAGTGTTGCATTACAATTATAATGCAGTGATATATGTTGATATAACAGTAACAGTGACATTCAGATAATTTCAGCTGTCCACAGCAACGCTCTGGAGTAGATTATTTGATTGTAGACATCTGCTTTGTAATGAGCTTTGTTACACAGGTTTTTGTCTAAAAAATGAGAAATCTGAAATGAGGCTGAACTAGTTCAGCTGTATTCTAAGTGACAGAATATGAATTAAGAAAGATAAACCTCAGTTTGCCATCAATAGATAGAGTGTTTCCTTAAGTGGTTTATGCCTATCCATATCTGACATTTAACTATATACCATAGTGAATTTACAGGACTTAGTGACAGATTGTACCTGGGCATACAGATCTACCTAGCAACAATACTAGTTGAAGTAAGGAGAAGGAGCAAAACCAAGTTGGTTGCTCTTAACCAAGAGGGGAACAGAAACAAGAATATGCTGATATTGGTGGCCCAACCAATTTCTGCAAAGCTGATTGAATGGCAGTTGTACTTCCTTAGACAGTTTGAAGACTCTTATATGAGACATTAACAAAAAGACATGATTATTTTTATTGCCTTAGAGTTCTTCTAACATGCTATAAAGCTGCTGCTTTTCTTTGTGTAACAAAAAGGACATATGTAGTTAATCACTGAGTGTCTTGAGCTACTGAGTAGATGAGATATTTTTGCACCTGTTAGAATCAGACTTTACTGAACCCACCAATAAGTAATACATTCTCATATGTATAGAGGAGGGAAAGTATTCCCTACTGCTTTTAGTCATTTGAAATTATTGTTGCAATGGTTTCTGATTTTGAACTAATATTTAATTACTCAGTTGTGGTTGTAAGTGTTGTGTAAATGTGGCCTTAAGTCAACCAGGCTTCTAGTCTCCTACAGACAGAACCTAAAATCTGGAATCTGACAATGTTTGCCTGCCTATCTTGTAATGCTCATTAGGGAGAAAGAACTCCCCAGCATAACACTTACCAGATCTGACAGACAGATTGGAGACCAGCATTGCATGACACAGTGTGAATCTCTGTTTCCCACTGAAGCAGAGAAGCAACTAAATCAACATGCGTATAGAGCCTCCCAAATAGTCTCAGTAGTGCGCTGCAGCTGACTTTGTACTGGTCCCCAAATAATTAACCTCTTCTTTATCTCTTCTTGGTACCTAGGTAGTATTTGCAATATAATCTTTCAATAAGATTCCTTAGAGCCCTGCATGAGCCAACGAGTACTGTGGGTGCATTAACACATTGTTGAAATGGTACGAACAGAGATGAAAAACGATGTTAATCAAACTGGGAAAGAGCTGTGTTTTTCACCTCCCTCCCCCAACACTTATTCAATTGCTACAGCAGCCAACAATGCTGAACTTGTCTTAATACCTCTGGTGCCGGAACAACACAGCCTCAGGTAGTATATGATGAGTACAGCTGGCTCTTCTGTATGCCTTCATCTCCAGCTTCGTTAGCAGGGAGGGCAGCTGGAAGCACGGAGGGTACTATCCATTACCAACCAATGCGAGGAGGAGCTGTCAGGGCCTCTGAACTTAGTTATACCTGGCACTGAATCTAGTTCTCTCTGGGTGAAGATAGGTGAGTTAAAAAGCCACTTTCAGGACTAACTCTGAGCAACTCAGTCTGTGTTCGAAGGCAGCAGGGTGCTGGGGGTGGTTTGAAGCACTCATGAGGACTATATGAGAGAGAAGGATTTGGACCCATAGCTGAAGCTCAAATCAGCCCCTTGCAAGCAGTTCGCTGTCTCTGAAGACTACGATGGTAGCCAGCTGGTCCTGCCATGCAGGATAGCATGGCAGCAGGGAGAAGGATTTAAAAGTGGCATTATCACTGGCAATCCTCTCCCCCTATCCAGCAACCCTGTATGTCAGTGTGCATCAGTGGCACAGGAGGTAGGCATAGAGCAAAGACAGATGCTGGTGCTGGAGCCCCACTCCCAGGATTAAGTACTCTAATGGCTTCAGTGACCTAAACCTGGCAGAGCTGGTTTTCTTCTGCAGCCTGCCAAATTTGGTTCACACCTTCAAGAAGCCTTTATTCTGTCCCGGTCAACTGTTTCCATCTTTTCTTCAGCAGTTTTAGAAGCCTGTGGAACACAGCGTTCTCAGTGCATTTATGGCTTGCACCCCTTCCAGCATTTACATTATACAGTAATCCAGAAGACAGCATTGCAGCCTTTCTGGCTGGTACTGGTTGTTTTGGGCTGTGAATTTATTTCATCTTTCAGGGGAGACATTGCAGCTCTTCCTTTCGTAGACAACCAACTTTGATTTCAGTCTCCATCAGTGCTCAGTGAGCTCTGCTATGATGTTGTTTCCCATATCAGGTACCACACAAGGAATTAAATGATGGAAATTTGTGGCTAATCCATTGTATCACCTGGAGGTGAAAATGACAAAACAGTGTACATCTCCTTCTAATGTATCTTGCTATGGATTTAAGTATATAATCCTATAATCCCTCTTGGATGTCATTTTGCTTTTAGCTTTTCTCAGGTGGTCTTTGGGCTTTACTATATACAATGTACAGCACACATTAGGTTTATAATGAAATTTCATGCACTTCAGAACTGTGTGCCCAAAGTGGATAAACAAACAATCCTCAGCAGCAGCAGTGATCCCATGTACAGCACACAATCTGTTTGAGAGTAAGTGGCAGAAAAGGAGTGATTAAGGGATCTGCTTTGTCAGGCAGCCAGACTTAGAGGAAGCCAAAGGGTCTCTTGTCCCATCTTGAGCCTGCAAGTGTACTTTTTGATGGCACTCATTCAGCCTGGTTTCTATGGACTGTGTGTCAGAAAAGGCTGCTCACACTGTCCAGAGTGTGCCCCACAGCATTTCTGAAGGCATCCTTCTTGGTGCTGCAACAGCAACTCTGGCTGCCACCTCCTTGGCTGCAAGTTGGTACCTTTGTCCTGACCCTAAGTTGCGAAGCAATAGCTACATCTTCTGAATGAATGCTAAATATCCCTAGAGATGTTTCGGGCATCTGGGCCAAACAATTACTGCACTACTCTAAATTATACAAACTCCTACTATTCCTCAAGGTCAGGCTGCAAAGATTTGCATATATGGACAGAGTGTTCCAAATACAGAGGATGAGAGGAAGAAAAGCGTCACACAAATAAGCCTAATATCAGAAATGAGTAGATGATGATTTAAGCAACACAAATGCCGCTAGACATAAGAAATGGTATTAAAAATAAGACGACATTACTGAGACTGCAGGCTCATGTTTTCAGAAGTTTGAAGATGCCAGAATTAAGGTCAACAGAATAATCTTTTCACCCTTATTTTGTGTATGCATTATGATACAGTCTTTAATTTTCTATTCACATCCCATTTTTCCACAGGACCTGTCTCATTTGCAACACTGGATGAACGGTGTTCAATTAATGAGAAGCTATTCAATATTTTGGTTTACCCTTTCTGTGCAGTGTGTGGCCTCAGGTCTTTCTTACTGCACATTACTGAAACCTTGATATGAAGATGAAATCATTCATTTCCTCATGAGCTTTTCTGTGACACTCCTCTCTATACTTCCTAAGGGTTTTTCAAGCATTAATGTATTTATCTGCACAATAGCCTTCATAATAGGAATATTATTGTCCCTTATTGTCCACATTTTATACTGAAGCACAAAGAAATTAAAGTCAAAGGGTCCCTAATTTGAGATGTCTGAGAACATTATTATGCAAATTTATGTTATTACCCATCTTTTAGCTGAGCGGTTACCTAACTGGGGAGGGAGGGTCTAGCATATTATTTCATTAGGAACAGACAGAGCTACATACTTACTTGATGTAATCTTACATATTATTAATCTTACATATTACACCGACAGCCTTTTTTCCCTTGTAGAATTCAAGAGGCTATAAAATCAGTTTCTTTGCTTGTTTTGAGTGATGGATATAACTCTGTCATGTATTTAGTGCCATAAAAAATACTTGTTACTTTTTACCCTGGTCTTAAAGGAGCACAGGACAGTCCTGTCTATGTAGTGCTATGCACTACAGGAGTCTTGCTTTCCCTGCGGATGTTTTGCCAGCTCTTCCTCTTCTTCCCAGTGGAGATATATTCATGTCCAGCTCTCATTAATTCACTGATTTCAATACCAGCCATGGGCACTTGTCACTTGAACAAATCTAAGCTTAGGTGGGATGTGCAGGCAATCACACACACCAAAAAAGGAAAGGAAAAGGAAAAAGAAAAAACAATTTGTAACTGCCTGCAAATAGTTTAGGTTTAGCAACCCACAGACATGTTGTGGCAGAGTTGGCCAAATGATTGTACTATGCACACTCACACGGTAAATATAACCATAGCGTGGCTTCTCCCAGTTCATGACTCTTACCCTTGAAACCCCTAGGGAGTTCCCTTAATGAAGGACTTTTTGTGTGCATATACCCTTTAGTTTTTACAAAAAGATAGCAATTTCAAAATCAAAGGTCTGCCATATGAATCTGATGTGCTTTATCAGGGTACTGAAAAAGTTAACTCCCCTGCACGGATATTTGGCATGTGTGCTACCTGCTAATAGCAGTGTGTTTTTTTCCTCCCGGTGAGCCACTTTAGAAGGAAGAGGGGACACGTACGAAGCCTCTGGGCTTCGTATCTGCTTCTTAACAGCAGAGGGTGGTGATAATTGGAGTCATGGTAACCAGTCCAAACTCCAGAGCCAAACATGCACTGACAATTTCATAAAATCATAGAATAGAAAAGATCTTAAGGTCATCTAGTTTCAAGTCCCCTGCTATGGGCAGGGACACCTCACACTAAACCATGTCTCCTAAGGCTCTGTCCAACCTGGCCTTGAACACTGCCAGGGATGGAGCATTTACCACTTCTTTGGTCAACCTGTTCCAGTGCCTCACCACCCTAACGGTAAAGAATTTCTTCCTTAGATCTAACCTGAACTTCCCCTGTTTTAGTTTAAACCTGTTACCCCTTGTCCTGTCACTACAGTCCCTAATGAAGAGTCCCTCCCCGGCATCCCTATAGGCCCCCTTCAGATACTGGAAGGCTGCTATGAGGTCTCCACGCAGACTTCTCAGCCTGTCTTCATATGGGAGATGCTCTAACAGGGCACGGAAATATGTCTGCAGGTGGAAGCCTTGGCGGCAGGGGCACGTTTCCTCCTCCTCCCGGCTCATCTCGTGTGGAAACGGCCCAACACCAATAGTTTCAAACGCCCTGTAACGGGGATTTGCGGGTGTCAGCACAGCGGGGTACCCGTCATGAGTTTGTTTTGGAGGAGATGGGACCCAACCGGTGTCACGTGTGAAGGTTCTCATCACCCCCTCCCCGGCAAAGCCTCAGCTCCGCTGAAAACCCGGTTTGAAATCGAGTATTCAATGGGGACATCTAGGGGAAATACCCGACGGTGCAGCCGCGCGTCAGAACGTCGGGTTTGAACCGAGGGCTTGAAGGTTGGTGCTCATCTACACCAGCCACGGAGATGCCAGCCCCCCTCCCATCAGCAAGTGTTTGCTCACATACGTGTGCGTGTAATACAGGCGAAACTCCGCACAGCTCTCGCTTTGAGAACACCCGGCCTCATCGGTTTCTCATTATTTCCCCAATATATCATACCTGAGAGCACAGGGGCTGAGCGTTGCCTCTCCTTGTCTGTGCTGGGTTTACTGTGGTGCAGATCAGCCCTCACATTTATACTGGGAGTTTCCCCGATGCTGAAGCTGGAAATGCTACTTAAAACTCCAGTTCTTGGAAATGGGTGGCTGTGTGAGAATTTCAGTTGCCTTTTTTGAGGAAACTTTAATGTTTCCTAATTTCTTCCCTTTTCCCCACTGAGGTGTAGGATGAACAAGGTGAGAACATAACCCAAGTGTGCCCCTGAAACAGAAGGAAGCTGAAAACAATTGAGCTCAAACCCAGACTCCGTGGGCCTTGGATCAGATCTGATACAAGGTGTGGATTTGGAAATATGTAAGAACAGAATAGAACAGAATAGAACAGAATCAGAGCAACTGTTTTCCACATTTTATTCTCGATTTTCCCACTGGTTTAGCACCCCTGATACTGTGGACAGGCAGTCACGAGCATCCCTATTGTGTCAGCACAGGCCTCCGTGTTACCCAAAGGGAAGGAACTGCTGACTTGACTAAAGAGCACGTCCCATGGTTATCGCTGCACTGGATTGGACTCATTCTGGGTTTGAAGAGAAATGGGTGATAAACATTTTATAGAGAATCATAAAATCAAGTAGGTTGGAAAAGACCTTTAAGATCATCAAGTCCAACCTTCATCCCAGCCCTGCCAAGTCCACCACTAAACCGTGCCACTAAATCCTTATTTAAACGTAAGAGCAGTCCAGCTTGCTAACACTAACTTGAACATGAAATTGGGCATTTAAAAGCAGCCATCTCTGCATTTGAACTGCTGGACACAATGCACAAGACACAAGGCACTGTCATGTACTGGAAACTAGAAAAGCCTTGGCTAAGGGCAAAGCCCTACAGCTGCTGTGCAGCATCTCTCCAGCACAGACCAACACTTCCCTACCTCCTGCCTGTGGCTCTTCAGCCTATTGCCTTGTTTGTGCAAACCCCCATGGTGCTCCAGCTTGAGTGACGCCTCTTCCTGTGGGATTTTCCCCACTGGCAGAGATCTCAGGGGAGCAGGATCAGACCAGGCTGCAGAGACTGTTCACTGTTGGGGATGTTTGATGGAAATGTTGGATCTGGAGATTTGGCTCTTCCTCTGCATTGGAGAAGATTAAATAGGACTAAAAATAATTGCTGGTGGATCACGAGTTAAAAGTGACACCTCCAAAGGAAAAAATGGTTCTTTTTACAGTGTTTCTGTTGGAAAAGTAATTTTTTTCCTCCAGGGTTGGGGAGGAAGAGAAAACAAGACAGAAAATGATGAGACCTTTAACATCGCCTTCTATGCAGAAATCACATACGTCTCTTTCATAAATCAGGCAAACTTATTAATACTGTCTACTAATTCTGAACAGTATCTCTTGTCTGCCACTCTGTTTTAATTGCCTGTACAACCTGCCTGGGAGCAGTGGGCACTGAAAGGAAAATGAATCCTGCTAATTATTGCCCTCAGCTTTGTGCAGATGATGCCCGAGAGCTCACTGCTTTCCAGATTTGCAGTTTTATTGCTTTCTCCATTACATGACCAATCTGAAAAGGACCAGAGCAGGCTGCTCTTTGACTTGCTGGGCTGAAATGTGAGGCAGGGATTTGCTTTCATGAGGTCTACACTGTGGTGTGCATCCTCCGGTCCTGTGAGGTACGTACCTTGAGGTCCTGGGATCGGTACAGGGATATCTGCATCATCCAACACCCCTGTAAAAGGAATCAGCTCACTGGAGCTGATCTGTTCTCATGGCTTGCAAGAAGGACCCTGGGTCTGATGTGGCTGTGATGCTGCTGCATAGAAAAGGAAAGCAGGGAAACAAACGGTCCCCTTGTTAATACCAACCTTGCTCCTCTGGGATATATACATCCCTGAAGCTGTTGCCAGGTAGGAGCCACCTAAACACTCCTCCCAGCTCAAGCTGTCCATCTTAGCAAGGAGTTCTCCAAAAAACAAGTCCTCAGCTGTGGCTACCTCAGGGGAAGAGAGCAGAGCTTCTATTGTCACCCATAGGTTTTCGCTAGAGGGGTGGTGCAGCGTGCGCTGATGCCCTTTTTTATCCTCCCCAGCATCACACACAGCTCAGGCTGGGAGATGCTGGGACCCTTTCAGGTGAGAGCAGTGAGGAGAGCAGGCTGTGGTGAGGTGGTAAAAGGTGGTAAAGCCAGGGCTATCCCTAGAGTACAACCTTGCAGAACCTGCAGCTCTGCTCTGGACCAGGCCCAGAGCTTGGACATGGGGATAAAGGAGAGGAGCCAACTGTGGGATGTAGCCTTGCAAGTCATTCTGTATGTGGGAGGGATGGGAAAAGACCTCTCAAAGCAGCCTTGGAGCTGGGCTGGCTGTCAGTAGGTCCCCCCCAGTACAGCCTGAACCTAGCCAGCAGCAGCCACGTGCTCCCACATGGCTCAGCCTCAGGAAGCACCAGGATTTTGGTATTTCCTGCAGGCGCGACTAGCAGGAGGTCACCTTTATTCTTTGGATGCAAGCACCGGTTGGTGTTCCGTGTATTCTTGCCAAGCAGGAAGTCATTGCTTGTCATCTGTTTCTAAACCTTTCTGCCCCGAAAGAGAACCATCTTGAACAGCACCTCATCCACCAGAGCTGCCCTTCAGCTACTGGAGGTAGATGGGGATAAAGGAATTGATTTTAACTAGTTTGAAGCCAGAATGTTTCTCTTCAATATCCAGAAAGAAGAACTTAAGGTATTTGAGGACTGTGATATTTCTGGAGATGGGGTAAAATTAGAGAAATTACAGTCAAAATAGAAACCACAAAAATGCCCCTAAATTCAACGTTAATCTTTAGGATTCATTTTGCACTGCAGCCTGTTCTCACTGAAGCTGGAGTTTTCTTCCTGTTGCCTTCAGGAGCAGCTCTTTATAACTTATCACACAGTCTGAATTGAAACCGTTTTAACAGTCAGATAGCAACAGGAAGAAATGATTTTTTGGGATAAACTAGGAAGCTTCCTCTGTGTGGGAATCAGCCATTAATAGATTGTAGACATCTCTGCTGCAGCTTCACACCATCCTCATGACTTCAGCATGCTCCAGCAGCACATTTAGCAAGTACAGCCATTAGCAACCAAGGGAGATCCCTTCTCTTTCTTCTCCTTGCTGCTGGTAGGGTCCTGGGTTATTGTTTTTACTGAAAATTCTCCTCCATGTTCCACCACCAGCATCCTCTTCAATTCTTTGTTTCAGGCCATTTGCATCTCTCCCGTAATCCCTGCAGGGCTCACAGCCTGCTTCCTGTGTGGTTTAGCAGCACAGTGAGGTATCAAAGCCTTCATCCTGAGCACAGTTCCCTGGTGCCCTCAGAGCAGTTTCCTGGAATAAGCTGTTTCAGCCCCAGGTTGTGTTGATCCCATCCTTTCATCTCCAGGCTGCCTGATTAAAAGGCCAGTGTTTTGTAGGAGCAGAATGGCTGTGACAGCTCCCACTCCCCCATCCACACCAAACTCCAGCTGTTCCAAATCACTCCAACAACTGCAAGTCATTACAAATGGCAGAGGAACAGCCATATGCCAGGGAGGAGCTCCATCGGCCTGTAACATGCTCGGGATCAGCTGGAGGCAATACTTGGAACCAATTTCACCAGTCAGTTCGGAAACCAGAACAAGTCAAAGCAACGAGAGTCTGCACTTAAGGGTCTTTCTCTCATTTATATTGTGCAAGGCTGCCTTGCTGAACTATGGATCTACCTCCTCTCCAAAACTAGCAACTGAACTACGGGGAATTCAAGATGTTTGCAGTCTTCTGCCTTGACAAACAATAACAACAACAAGAGGAAGGGGATCACAAAGAGCCTCCCAGCAGGCCAGCAAGCTCCTAACTGGCAAGCAGGAAGCCTTTAGCCAGGAGGGTACAACACAGCCTTGTTTCTCTGCGCTCAGTTTACAACCACCAGCTGGCCAGATGTACTGAATTTGTAGGAGGTGAGTAAATTTCAGACTGGCATCCAGTGAAGGACTGATAAAACTTGGACTTCAGCCTTGTGCCTCAAAGCTCTCTCCAGGACTAAGCCTGATGGAGCGTTATCTTGCCCCATGTACTGCAGTAGGTGTTGTCTTGTTACTTTAGACACCACCTCTTCCTGTCCCTGGGTTACACACTGCTTTAGTGAGAGCCTTTCTCCCTGGTGCTGCTATTTGGCCACACTCAGACAACACAAAACAAGGCTGGTTTGGAGCGGGACAGACCGGGCTCTGAGGCTGGAGCCATTCACACTGGCAGCTTTCTGCTCCCATGCTCTGGGCTCAGGCAGCTCCCAGCATCGGTGCTGGTGAGGAACAGCCCAACGACAGGAAACGCTCTTTGCTTTGTTAACAAAACCACCTAATTAAGTCCATGTGGACGGAAAGCAGGAGGCAGTTTAGTTTTTCTTGTTAAATATTGACTGTTTACCCTTTGGGCACGGCAATCCAGTGAATTTATTTCCCCCCCTCACCTCACATAAGAGGGCATCACACCACTGAGCCTCCTCCAAACTCACTGCCATTAGTGAGCTTCCCTAATGAAGCAGCGGGGCTGCAGCATAAGGGACTAATTAGAATAGACAATTCCAGTCTCCAAGCTCACCACTGACCTCCCATGAAGCAAGGTTTGGGCATGCCTGCAGGGTGGTATCCCACCTCTCAGACCTCTGCCACTGCGCTGAGTCCAGAGAAAATAAACTGCATGGCTGAAATCCCAACTTTCTGGGATTATTCAGAGAGAGATCACAACAAACCACTCTGCAGAGATGGGATGAGAGTCCAGTGCCTTTTCTGTAAGATACCTTGGTAGTTTTAGCCTGGATTTGGAGGGACCAGCCATCCCAAGCCTTCAGCCAGATGCTCCCTGCGGTGTCTAAAGTGACTTTAGGGGTTTGTCCTGCTCAGGGCAGTTGCCCCAGCATAAGCAGCAGCAAAATCAGATCCACAGTTAAAGACCATTTCCCTTAGTGCTGTCCCTGGAGCCCAGAACCAGGGATTAACCCAGCACTGGTCAACAGGAGCACAGACCAAGCAGGACAGGTACATGGGATGCAGCTTTAGGCAACAGAAAGCAATTAGGACTTGCCATGAGGCAGAAGTGAGGGTGGAACACCCACCATGGGACACACTAGCCATAGCATGTTATGCAATGTCATATAGTAGGATACAGGTCAATAAAACATGACACAATACAAACATTAATTATATATTGATTAGGAATAGAAACACTGTCATCTACATAACGTAGCTCTATAAAGCATACATAGACTTCTCCCCTAATGCTGTATGCTGTAGGGTATGAAGCAGCATTTCATTGTACTGCTTGTCACAGCACTGCTTGAGAACATTTAAACTGTTCTGCACTTTTGACTTATAATCCGTGTCCTTTTGGGGTTTTCCTTAGGACAAATCAGCCTGGAGCTACCCAGCCCACTTCATACACCAAAACACGCTGCAGCTGCACGCTAAGGACAGCTTGGTGTGGTGTGGGTATGTACACACACATGCACCAACGACACAGACATCCCTCTTACTGCTTGAAAGTGAACAGGCTTCCCTCAGCTAAGGGATGGGTACAGAAAGATCACACGCAGTTTTACAATCCTGGTGTCCAAGGAGATCAGCTCCAATAACTTCTGTGTCCATGTTGGGACAGGAGGGGTCTCACGGGTCTGAACAAATGGCTACAAATAAGCCCTTGTACTGTTATTTTACATATACAGTGTATATGTAAAACACACATAAATATAATTCTGTATATATTTATAGCTATAAAACATATATAATAATACATATATTAAAAGGGTGAATATACATAGATACAGAAGAGATTATAGACACACAGATGTATAAAAGGAATAAAACATACACCTAAAAATATACTTGTATAAAAGGAAAAAAGTTCCAGGAAAGTCACATACTTCTTTGTAACTCACATCACAAATTAAACAGTGAAATTATGCTTAGAGAAAATAACTGAAATGTTTAGATAACATTAGACCAAAGAGGCCTACAAAAAATTATTGCTACTCCTCTGATACTGTGGGTAGTTAATTAAGACTATAAGAGTGGTGACTTGAATAAAGCCAATGTCAGTTAATGTAATTACAGGAGAATGACACAGATCCATTATCTTGCACTGTCCCCAGGAGCACATCTGCAGGCAGCAGATGCTGGGCACAGCTGAGGTTGCTGCTGGATATCTGAGCACATCTCCAGGCACTTCTCCATGGATTCCGTATGTATTTGTGAGTTAAAACATCATCAAACACCAAAATCACTGCAAAACATGCCTCTGGGCTATCAGACTGGTAATGAAAAGGTTGCAGAGCTCCAGCTCACAATTAAAAACCCTCCTGAAGACCTTTAAGAAGAAAAGCAACACTGCATTTATTTCTTAAGGCATGGCTTTTCCAGGAGTACTTTTATTTTTTCAAATGCAGGGGAAGAGAAGTTTCTTTTTTGTTTTAAATACAGGACATCGTGTACAGCATTTCTGATAGCAGGTCACGGTGGTTTGCTCTCAATGGCAGAAGATCTTCCGTTGGCTTAGAGAAAAATAAACCACATAATTTAACAGTCTAAAGAGCACCTGCTTGTGCTTTGCAGTTGATTAAGAATATCTACACACACTACTGCGCTCTGTCAACCAAGTAACTGAGGTACAACATAAAATACATAATGCATTTTAAAAGTTACCTGATGTTCACATTGGCCTAGAGTTCTTCACTGACTGAAGGAGCCAGGGAGGAGGAAAAAGTTAAGAAGCATGTTTAACACAACAGTATATATGACTTTAAAAGACTTTATAAAAGTTATGGGGAAAAAACCAAAACAAAATACCCCCATTCATGTCACCCACCCTTGTGCTGGAGCTGTGTATTTTGTGTGTCAGCTCCAAATCTAGCACCATATCCTGCACAATAGGAATGCTTGTTACATGGCACACACAAATGAGCTGCATACAAAAGGTTTTACCATAAAAATGAAGATATTTATTCAAGAAGTACAAATTTGATGGTACCAGCCATCTTTGAAAGCCATTACCATGAGGCAGAGAGGACACAAACCAAAGTCTCTTGCTCAGAGCATATGAAAGTGTCTTACACGTTGCCAGCTAACAGAGTCATTTCAGTCATTGCTCCAAAGCCACCTCCACTTTTTCAACATTCCCTGGACTTGAGAGGCACAAATAGGGTTTCTAATAAAAGACCAGTTAGTTATTTTAACAAAGCCATCAGCTAAAATTTATGTGGTTTTAAATTTCCTTAAACTGTCTCCAGCCTTTCACTGGATTCCAATTTCCTAGAGGAAAAATGGGACTTGGGAACGAGCAGGTGCAGAATTTTTGGAGCTCGAGATAAACTAACAGTTTTAAGGCAGGAGTCAGGATTTTAAGCTCTCTATTTGCCCCATGGCTCTGATCAAATGGTCTTTGTCTGTAAATACACAAATACAGAGTTTACCGCATAAATACCCAACAAGCGGTGCTGCTTGGAGGGCACGAACATCTGTTTTCATGGAGAGTCCAGTGGACACATTTCTTAGAAGTCTCCAAGTCCACGTAAGAAGCCCGCTGGTTAAAACATCTCATCTTCCAACTAGTTGACTTTTGTAGGCTCAGTGGCATGGACCTCTCCTGGAAGGAGAGCTGTAGCTCCATCTCCTATGAACAAGAGCAACACCCCACGGCTACAAGACTATCTAAGCAGATGAAATACAGAAGAGGAGAGCCATCTGAAGAACAGAGCAATCAAAAACACTTGATGAAAGGGAAAGTCTTAAAGCAGGCAGACTTGTATATACAGTCATTAACCAACAGGAAGTGTTTGTAGCTGCGGATGTAATAGCAGGACATTCATCTTCTTTGGAAGAAGACAGAAGCATGGTTGCTGGGAAGTGTAACTCCAAGGCTTCCTAGATCAGTTCACTTGCAAGGCAGACCACCAACATCTTAGTGGGTTTGAAGCAGATTTCTTCTCAGGGAGCTCATCCCCCTACCCAAAGCAAGTCTGCTCAAACACCTTTCTCCAACAGCTCTTCATCCTGCTCCAGGAGAGCACAAGCTATCCAAGAGCTGGCAGTCATCATCCAGGAGGGAGCCAGAGTTACAGGGGAACTGGCAAAGGGCAAAGGAGAAGCAGCCCCTTTCTCTAACAGAGACTACTGACATTTCAACATAACAGGAGCTGAGCAGTGCAGTGAAAAAGCCAACAGATTTTTTAATGTAAACATTCTCTGCATAAGGTGCAGGGTCTTGGATGTCTGTACAGTGACATAGAAAAGAGTTTGTAGACGTCAAGAGTCAGAAATGTAGCTACCACTTTTGCTTCTGAAGAAGACAGAAATGGAGAAACGTACAGCATTCAGTCTGTCAACACTTACACAGCAAAAATGCTTTCAAAAATCCATGGCTAAAAGCATCCCACCATTGTAACAAAGATTCTTTTTTTAATAGTTTTTAAAAGGTTTTTACATTATTTACTAACAATGGATATATATGCAAAAGCATGTCATACTACAGCAATATCTTATCAATCAGCCATCTGCTTTACCAAAGGTTATGGACATTGCCATGTGTTGCCTTGCTGCTCCAATGAATCCCACTGTTCTCTCCTTCCCAAAACCAATTAGGAACTTTATGTGGAAGGCAAAGAGGAGCTGGGTTTTGTTTGGTTGCTCCTGGGGTAATGTTTGTTGTGGTTGTTGTCACTACTTTTAGCACCAGGGTGTCTATTAGAGACCTCAACTTACTACACTGGTGACTCACATCATTTAGTTTTCAAAACCACTTCCCAGATGCAGAGAAGCAATGGCTTTCAGAAAACTAAACCAGTTCTTGCAGCACAGCTACTTCAAGCTGTGTTTTCTGCACCAATAAATTGAGGGGCAAAAAGAGCCAAGGTGAAACTTTTGGGAGCTGGATGCTCTGAAGGAGCAGCTGTCACTTCATTGTGGAAGATGACTGTGAGCATCCTTCTGCAGCACACCAAGCAATGGATCTACAGCATCTGGGGCTTTCCTGGAGCTCTGTCGCCCCAGCAGACTGCACGTTTTTTGTGTCTCTCTGCCCTTCAAGCTGTTGAGGAGTGAGGACTTTCACCGTGTTATTACTTCTGGGTCAGGCAGATGCAGCAATAAAGAGTATAAAAATCTGAATCACGTCAAACAGACGTGATTACTGTCACTAACATGGTAAAAAAAAAATGTTATCTAGTGGCAACAGTTCGTAGCCAGAGCTAAAAAGGAATGACACAAAGGGCTGATGGGCTTAATAAAAAGTCCTATTACTCCTCACTTGTCTGTACTTGGCATTGCAGTTCACGGCTGTGTGTTAAAAAACCTGTTGTGTTGCTTCAGCTATGCCCAAGACACCCCATGGTGCTGGCAGTACACCAACTGGCAGGCTGAAAGGCAGCCCTGGCCATGCTGCCAGCAGCATTGAGCCCAAGCTCAACACATACTTTCCCTGCAAAAGCAAGATGGCCATACCAGCATGCTTCCACCCAGCCTTGCTGTGAGCAGCATCCACCATGCAGACCAGCACCAGTCCTCACCAGGGCTGCCAGCTCAGCAGTGGTTTAACACTTGGTCAGTCTCACTCCAGCCATGCCTCCTCCACTGGTCATTAAATGAGTCTCCTCTTCCTCCTTCTCTCCTTCCTCTAGGCATGTGGGGAGCCCCACTGTGCCCCAGGAATCCACCTGAGTCCCATGGGAGCCCAAGCCCAATCCCCTGCACTGGTGTTCATAGCTAAGACCATCTTGTAGGACAAAGACAACGCATTTCAGAGATGGAAATCACTGTTCTCTCAAGGGAAATTGCAACCTCTAGTTACACACATGGGATATGTCACTCAACATGCTGTATGCCAGTATGCCTTCATTACCAATATTTTTTAAGTATATGTTTGGAAACTTAGAAATCTTTCCTAATACAAATCCTGTAAGATTTGTTTCCTGTCTCCAGCAAGGTCACTTTGTACAGAAGAGGATGAAAAGTCTTCACTTTCAATTATGAAAGTATTTTATTACTAAATTTTTCCAGTTATAGGTATGTGCTTAAGGGACAGGACAGGGAGAGGAGGGGCTGTTGGAGAAGAGAGTATTTTAATGAACCAACTCTCTGTTCTACTCAAAGCCCACTCACAATTTGGCCTTCAGCTCACCTTGCTGCCCAACATAAAAGCAATTAATATAAAACATAGTCATCTGTAATGGCATAATAAAACTGAACCTTTTCCAACTCAAGAGTGGGGAGAGGGAAAGGAGGAGTTCTCCCTGACCCTACACACTGTAATCTCAAACCCAGTACAATTATCTGAATGAAAATAGAAAAAGAGAAAAATAATCAACAAAATGTATCCTCAAGAAAAGAAAGAAAAAAGGAAAACAGTTGTATGGATTGTAATGTTCACAGTTACAGAACTGTTACCGTGGTTTGCTCCTCCTTTATCACAATCTCCCCCTTCTAGAAGGGCCTGCAGGGAAAGGACATCACAAAGACCATTAACACAGGGATGTAATTTATGCCTCATGGACAAGCAGTGTCTTTCTGGCATGAAACCATTCTTTGCCGAGCAAAAATCCAAGAGAGCTTTGAGCTGTTTATAGGCCAAGTACTTTTTTCCCTTGTGGAATGCAAAAGATCTTGGTGGCAAAAACACAAGATAGGAAATCAGATTTGTCTTAAAAGAAACCTTCTACAATAAAAACCTTTTGTTACAGATTAGGATTTATCAGCTTTGAGTTAATCTTTTAGAAGAAAAGAAGAAAACCAAGCCACTGTGTTGTTTACAAGAACAGGGAACTGATTTTCCTTGCTGGGAAAGCCTCGTGATATTGTACAAGTGACCAGTGACCATTCTGGCTCTGTCCTGATGCTCATGGAACAAGAACTCCCTCTGAGTCCCAGAAATTGAGTTCTAGGGAATTAATGAAGAAGCAAAAGTAACAAGTGTAAAATTGTCCCTGTAAGCCACCGGTTTCACTAGCAGATGAGAAAGAGCTGGGACAACTGTAGCTTCAGACCATTGATTCAGAGGGAAGACAGAAACCCACAAAAAACATGCTATTCACACCTGAATAGCAGATTTGACTTTGGAAGAAGTTATTTCAAATCTGGCTGAAAAAACCCAAAAAAATCAAGAAAACTAGAAATTGTATTTAAAAGGTTTGATCTCACCCAAAGGCATTACCAGACAGGGGTGCAGAGCAGCCGAAGGAACAGACAGCATCTTTAGGGGAATAAGCAGTTGGATCTCTCACCCCCAAGTATGCTCTGATCCAGATTTCTGAGACTACAAAAGGATTTGTCATTTACTGAGAGAGCTCCTCTTACATTCTGACAGGAAAGCACTGGCTGTGAAACACCACTGTCACGCTCAGGGCTGTGGGTGCGTGCTGGTGAGGATACCTCCAGTGATCCTGGTTAGAGCCACCAGGGCTAGAAGACTGCTGCTGCAAAGGACACTCACACAAAAAGCTGAAAACCGCCTGCTGTCATGTCCTCCTCACCATCTTCCAGGCTTTGTGACCTCTAGGAACTGAGCAGAAGTTGCAATCCATTGCATCTGGGTGTAACTGCACTTCAACGTGGACCTACTAATGTTGCCATTTGACAAAGGTGATGCACCTAACACTTAAACACAGACCAGCACATTGCTCCCTTCAGCTAGCCTGGTCACAGCTTGTTTTAATGATCCAAGTGATATACAGGAATTCAACAGGCACATGCTCAGGTGCCCATAAGCCAGTAAACTTCAGGCTAAGTCAGTCTGGTAGCAAGTAAGTTTACAGTACAGTACATGAGAGTATACATTGACTAAGTTATTGCCTAAAGCTCCGGTGAGCTGTCTTCCCACCTCAGGAGCCCACAATGGCACAGGACTGTGTTGCCACCTTGGAATGTACAATTGCTTGGTCTGAGCATCACCAGGAACCTGAGCCCCCAGGCCAGCTCCACTGCCTAAGGCTGGCTGTGCCTTGGCAGGGGCCTGGGTAAAGCCCATGAGCTAGGTCAAACCAGAAAGGATCCCTGATAACAGGCAGCACAGGAGCTGAAATTCTTGCACGAACTGTATGTGGTGCTGATATGAAATGTTATCAACTGATGAAGGTTTTGGTTTGATTTTTAAATAAAAGTGCTCTCTGTTGCTCTGGATCCATGGTTCAGGACACCACCTACAGTTTGAAGAATCATTACATATTTCTATTGTTTAACTGAACAACAATCTCCTTCTTCCCTCTTTGTATCTCCTCTCCCTTCCCTTCCCTCTCTTTCCTTTGCCCTTGCCCTGTGCTGCTTGCTGTTGTGTTAAATATGAGATCAGGCAAACCCCAAAGGCCAGTTTACGTTTTCATGTTTTGTTTTTGCAGCTCTCCATCACAGATGGAATTTTTACTGGTCATTTCTTGGAACTAAGCCATTAGCAGGACAAACCAAAAGAAGAGAGGGCAGTGAAAACAAACCCCATGACAGAGATGGAGGCTAGAAGAATCAATAAACAAGAAACAGAAATCAGTTTTCCACCGGGGTGGGATTTGCTAAGGGCTGGCTCACAATGACTTGCACCACGTAGTCCTTTGGGATTTTCAGCTCCTCCAGTTTCATTTTGTCTGCCAGTGGCCTGCCTGAGAAGAACCAGCGCTGGCTTCCGGGCTCCACTCCCTCCACTGCGTGCAGCCGTCTCTTCATGTGGTACACAGTGTCCATGCTGCGGACCATGAGTTTGAGGTCTTTGCCTGTGGACAGGCGCAAACGGAGCTGGCATTCGTGTCCTGAATTGGGTGGGGGATCAGGAATATCCAGAGTCTCCAGATCACCCTTTTCCTCTATCATGTTGATAGGCGGGGCGAGGCAGTAGACAGGAAGCTGGTACCGGTTGCCCAGTTCATCGTAACACTCTGTAAGAGCACCTTTAGGAGATAAGGGGGGGGGGAAAATGAGTATGAATGCATTTCACATTTAACACTGGAGTGGTCATGCTTTGAAGCATTTGTCCTATGGTTGAACCACCCGAGTGAAGAGGTCTGAATTCAGGCTTTAAAGGACTGAATTCAGGCTTTAAGAAATCTTAACTTTTCATTAAAAATTGCTTCACCTTGTTTCCTTATGGAAACTTGTGGTTGAGTTAAAAGCATCTCCCCAATAAACAAGGATAAACTTCAAAAGCAGCAGAAAGACATGAGAGAAGATGATGTTCTCCCCATGTGACCTTTAAAAGAAGAACATTTCTCTGGGAGCACAGCTCAAGGTTCAGGGCACACATGTACGCATAAAATGCTACTTGGATGAATTACATGATCCCAAACCCAAGCTCTGAATAGGCAAAATGGCAAATACCAAAGGCAAGAGACCACTGTGAATGAAAGGTTTTGTACCTTCTCAAGCATTCAAAACTTGCTGAAACGGTTTCATATAGGACCCATGTTTTAGTGAGCATTGCCAGAACAAACATGACCACCCAAGTCAGACAACCCTGCGGCTCAGTTTGGAGCATGGCGTCACCACCACAGCAACAACACCCAGCCTTACTTTATAGTTGCACAGCATCTGTAACTCCCATATTCAAAGCCCTGAAGTTTCAAAAGTGATTTGTAGTTCTCCAGACTCCTAGGAACTTCCTTGGGATAATCTGGGTGTTCATGTTAGAGACGACTGGCCAGGTGTGCTGCCTTCACACGGCATTCCTTCTTACTGAAAGGGTACAACAGCTCAATAATTATAGCACTTACTGAAGTAACAAATGCAAGATGACTTTTTCCCAGTTTGAGGCACACTTTGTAAAGATATTTATAACCCAGACAGACAGATATGCCCTGCAAAAACAGCAGCACATTTTTCATGTTTTAAGAGCTACAGAATGCTGAAGGCAGAGCCCTGCTGCAGACAGCACACCTCACCTCTTGCAGCAAGACAGGAAATCGAGATGCTGTGAAAGCCGCATCCTAAATCACAGCAGAAATCTGTTCTCACTGTGGTTAACCCCCTCCAGATATTCAACCCTCCAAGCGAACGCTTTTCCCATTATGAATTTACCTGCTAGAACAAACTTCCACATTTTTGCCCCTAGAGGGGGCACATTCCCTTGCAAGATCATCCATCCTTTTGTAGGCAGAAATGTTTGAAGAGGAGCCAAGTCCTTCAGCTACAGAATATGTGAAAAACTCTTTGACTCGGCAGTTCCGCACACAACTGCTCCTTGTTAGAAACTAAGGGTGGTTCTTTGAGTTGGAGGCTTTCCATGCTGACAGGGAGCTGTCTTAAACCTGCCTGTTTGATCAGCACAATTACTGCAATATAACATTCTAACTCAGGGATGTACTGTTGTCACTCAGACCACTGTGACAGCAGCATCTTGTGCTGCATCTTTTAGACAGAAGCACCCCTTTTTTAAGGATAATCTGTGTGGATGAAAACACACAGAGGAAATCTCTGGCTAAACGATCAATGTTCTAGGTGCAGCTGCTTTTGGAGGCTTTTCCATTTGCACAGGTAGCAGCACCAAGGCAGCTAAACCCTGAGATTTAGTGAGAAAACAAAACAAAAGAAGAAATCCAGAAAAAACACAGTTACACCACTCACTGCAGTCCTGTATCATCTAGGAATTTTAGAGCAAATCGGCTTTTATTAAAACTGTACTGGATCTATCCCTTCCATGGTACTTTGTGTTATACAGACTAAAGAATGAAGCTACCGTACTTCAGTTTTACCTTACAACGCTAATTTTATTTTGTACACATGGATCACATTCATAGAAACAAACAGATGAAGTTTGGATGTTTCTTTATCAGTAAACAACAACAGCCTTTACATTTAGCCAAAGCAACTGAACCTGTATCTTTCTTCAAAAGCCACTATCTTAAAAGAATGCTCCTACTTTAGACTAGTGTATCAAAGAGTTAATTTTAGATACTGTGGGGTAAGCTTGCTAAGGAATTTTTTCATCATTTACATCTTTGCCCAGCTGAGCTAACATCAAGGTCAAAGCATATGCTATAAACACCGGATTGCTTAATCATAATCAGATAAGCAATATTAAAAAAATCCTCTGAAACAGCAGCTAACTTGGAGGTCTGTCTTAAAAAAAAGAAAAAGAAGAACCATATGCCAGTAAAAACTGCATAGTCCCATCCCAGGCTGAGGAACAGCTTATAACAAACTGTTAATGTAACAACACACTACCATAGACCTCACCAGTAATCCCGTTCTTCCACTCATACTGGTAAAAACACTCTGAAGACTCTCAAGTCCTTCTGCCTACCACCCAATGGCTTTCAAGACTGGATATACTGATCAAAGCATAGAAGGCTACTATTGTGAGCTGAAGAGACTTTACAATGCACCATCTCCTTACCAGCACCCTGCGCCTGTTGAAGGCCAAGCTGGAGCCCCAAGGAGGAGGCGAGATGTTGAGCCTCACCTCTTAAGAGATACGGAGCTGTGCATAGACAGCGTAGTCCTCTTCAGCCAGCTTAATTCCCACTGGGCTTTTTGAGGCTTCAGTTAAGTGATCTCTGGAGAGGGTCAGGCTCTGCTACAACCTTCAAGACGTTGTAAACCACAGCAAACTTAGAAGCAGAATGTGAAGGGTTGTATCATGTTCAGTTCGAGTTCAAAAGCAAAATGATGGCTGCATGTGTTCACCAGAAGGCACGGTGAGCACGGAGCTATTTTAAGTGATGAGGCAAACACAAGTTATCAGAAAGGAAGAGAGAAAGTGGTTGAATTACTCACAGTCACCACAGCAAGACCTATCTCACCAGCCAGATGGCAGCTCTTCACCAAGGCATTCACTGCAGCATCCCTTGCAGAGCACAAAGCACACAGGAAATTAAACATCCGAACTACAAAACCCTTTGTAATTTTGCTGCTGTAATTGAAAACCATGTTTCTGATCCTTCCTGTGAGATATATCAGCTTGGGTCACACAAGTATTTACCAGGAAGGGCACTAAAAGAATGTCAAGCTTTTATGAGAAAACAGAAAAAGATTATTTTTTTTTTTAGGTTTCCCCGTTACTTAGGCAACCAGGGTCCTCACCAGCCAGTTACAGCATAGGAAAGATGCAGCCTCCCTTAAACCAGAGGAGGAAAAAGCAAGGGAAACAGAGGTTTGACAGCTCAGGCAGGCTAGAAAGAAACCACGTAAAAGGGGCAGATTTCAAAAACAAAGCAGCAGAGGATGGGTGGCTGGCATACAGGTCTAGGTGGAGGATTCTGTACTGGACGTGAAAAATCAAGATGTTATAACAAGAGCTGACAATTATATTGAGGAGAGGCAAATTAAGCTTATCAATAATAGTTCAATATATTCTCTGTATATTTAAATACTCCTCTAGATGTTAACATGACTTTAATAAACTTGGTTATGGAACATCCTGGTAGCATCATGAAGAACTTCCTTTAAGGAAAGCCAATGACACAACCAACCAACCCACCAACCCCAAACCCTAATCCTCTCCAACCTTCTAGCATTCAAAATTAAAGTGACACGGCAAGGTGCTTTGAGGATCTCACTAACCATTTTCAGGATAATCCACATTATCCTGAACATTTCCCAGTTGAAGACTTACACTTTCAACCAAACTCTTGAGTCATTCAGTACAAGTGACTGCAACGCAGTTACGCAGTTAACTTTATAGGCTTAAAACAAGTCAAACAGAACAGAAGATACAATGGTAGAATCACAGCAGATGGGATTATTTTAATATTTCAAAAGGAATATCAGCTTGGAGACTGAGGAATTCTGGAAGGAGCTGCAAGGCAGAGCTTCTCATTGGTTGTTATCCAGGTAGAAAAGAGCTTGAGAGTTTCGGGCAGAAAAATAAGCAGATGTGATTATGAAGCATTTGGAATTGGAGCATTTTGAAATGAAGTGCCTTGCAGGCCATAAAAACTCTGCTTCACTTAGATGATGAGCATGGTGATCTTTCTCTGGATTGGTAAAGGCAAACACTAAGAAAATGACTGGTTGACATACTGCTTCCACTGCTAAGCAGTTCAGAGTTTGGACTAGCAATTTAAATGACATGAAGGTAAACCTGCAAAAGTTACTGCAACCAGGCATGTATGACCACACTCATCTAAAAACGTAAAGAGTCTAAATGCATTTTAGTAACATTTTTGAATTTCTTAAAAGCTGCATATCATTCTCTCTTTAGAAAAGGCAGCGAATTTATTGTTTCCGCCTTCTGTTTCTTTAAGATTTTGGACAGTTTTGAGGAGGATTACTCAGAAACACACAAACCCTAAGAACTGAGCAGATTCCATTTCTTCTTCCATTCCCTCAGACAGACTTGCCGCAGGAAGAGAAATTAAGATGACACAAAACAAAATCTAGCATTGCAGTGAGACTAGCTAATTTAAGGCGTTTAAGTGTCTGTGTATAACACATTTGCCCAAGGAACAGCTGGTTCATTTGGTTTTTTACTGAAAAGCTTCATTTTAAACCCAAGTTGAGCCTGGATTGCTGAACAGATTGGCAGTAGTAGAGCTTTCACCTGTACACCGGTGGTTTGAATCCAATATAGGTCTCTAATGCCTGGAATTCATTATCAACATCAGAAAACAAGTGGGTCTTCTTCTGGGCCCTACAATACAGCAATTCCTAGAGAGCAATGACTGAGGCAGAAGAGCTGAACTATTTCTTAATCTTTATTAGTCATCAATTCTAAGTCACAGCTGGGAAACACAGGATCTTAAAGGAAGAGACGTGTACTGACGTCCATGGCTTGCGAGAGTGGTGAAGGATGACTGCTCACTATATGAAGAGGATCAAGAGAAACAAGTGAAAACACGCAGTGGTTTGTTCCAGTTCACCTACAACCACCACAAACTGGGAGGAGTTAACGGGGAAAAAAAAAAGCTCTCTCACATTAAACCCTGTGTAACTTAATAATGACTGCAGCAACAACTGTAGCCCTCCCGTTTTCTGGAGGGCATCGTGTGGGAGTACTCGTGCAAGCCTGTGCCTTGCACCACGTACAGAGCACAATAAAGCAGCTATACTCATTAATGGCTTGGATGAAGCACTAGATAATAACCCACACATATAATCCCCCTCCTATGCTTCTTCCACACTAAACTTCCACAGGCTATGCAAATTTAAACTACCATAAAGCTGCTGTACAAAGCCTTTATAAAGGCAAATGCTTGTCTCCTAAGCCACAGCACAACTGCTTACACAACACAGCTCTGCTCTCATCTTCAGCCTCCCTTTGTTATAAAGAACTTACTCCAGCTCTTTAAAGAATGGGTTTTGTAGATAATGAGTGTTAAGCATTTCATAATTCTCATTTCAAATTCACTGAAAAACAGCTCTTCCATTACAGAAACATTATCGGTCTGGCTCAGTTCCACAAAGGAGAACTCCCAGAGCCAGCAGGAGATCCCAGAGCTTCAGGAGCTGCTTAGTGAGCGGGGACCAGCTCACTCCTGCTTGCAGCAACTGACACAAGAGAAACAGAATTGTTCTTGCATGACAGCAAGAGAATGGAGGAGAAAAGATACCCTGCCTCAGTAATCCTCTCATCCTGTTCTTTGGCAGGAGAACTACCTTGTAACTGGTTCCCTGAAACAGCCATTGTACTGCTCATGCTCATCTCCATGCTTGGATGTTCTTTAGAGAACCCAGCTCATCCAGGCTCCAAGATCACTGATAAAATAGCACACATTCAGTTGCCTGAAAAGGCTCTGCAAGGCAATAACCTGAGACATGCTTTCAGGAGAGTATTGTACTATAGAGATTCTTGTGGTCCCTTCCAACCCACATGAACCTAACTAGCTGCTTTTGCTGCAATTCTATTTTAGAAAGCAAATCACAGTTGTAGCATCTAGCCAAAGATTCCCCGTGTGTATCTAAGTCATCCTGCTTCTGACTAAGCACACCTCACCCTAGTGCTGGGTAGGTTTGTGAACTAAGCTTCATGAGTAAACCATTCTTAAACCAGTTTTGCAACTCATGCCTGCACACTAGCATAGGGAGGAAACCCCAAACCACTACCACTGAATCAGCAGTGCCTGCTACCTAGAGCAACCAGATGTTTGCTGCCCCACAGAGAGCAAAGCTTGCCCTCTAAGATGGCATTTTCTGTGCTCACATGCCAAAGAAACCCACATGCATCTGAACAGCACAGCAAGACAAGGGGTTTGAGCAGCTCCTTCTGCACTAATTCACTGGCTAAGAGGGATGTGCCGTCATTGCCTAGTCTGACGTATGTCTTGTTTTTGTGTGGTAACCTAAAGCCAATCTGTCTACAACCACTGCTGTTTGTCAGAAACCTTTTGGTTTGGGTTGGATTTTGGGGAGGAGGGGAAGAGAAGGAGAAAGGGGTGTTTATGTTGGGAAGAGGCTCATGCAGAAATGCAAGGTGCATCACCAGGCACAGGGATCTGCTCCCTTTATCATAGGGGAGCATCAGCATCAGTTAATTCATTAGCAGTAATTAACTAGGCTGAAAGTGAAAAATAATTAACAGTCTTCTGAAAGACATTAATTTCTGCAGTAAATAAGCAAGCCACTTCTCTTTAAATTTTAGCTACAGTTAGCATGTGTTCATCCTTTACTGTCCCTGCTGTGCTGGAGTGGGGAGAGCAGGGTAGAGAGAGGAGAGGGAATAGCTGTCATGTGAGGAGGGACAGCTGGGAACAGAGAATGATCTGTGAAGGAAAATGCTTGTGGGAAAGGGGGCTCAGGGCCCTGAACCAACTCCCTCAAAATTCCTATTAAAAATCCTCACTGATGCCAACAGCAGCAGTGACAATCCTGTCAAAAGAACTGGGATCTGCAGCCTGCCAGAAGAAGAGGGGAAGCCAGAGAAGAGAAGCAGGAGAAGAAGGGAAGCAGGAGAAGAGGGGAATTACACCAGAAACCTCAACATTTGAGTAAGAGTAACTTACTTGCAGAACAGAGATAATTCTTCCTTAATACAGTTTTACTAGAGCACAAATACCTACAGGCTATGCAATTCAGGGGCTTTTCATCTGCTCTGGTTGTGGCAGACAACTAAGACACCCATCAGGCTGGTACACACCTCTAATCCACAATATGGCTAAGGACTACTAGTCACTGGGCCAGGACTATGAATAACAACTATGAACTAAAATCAAGACAACAGTGAATTTTAACCACTCCAAATGGTTCAGAGGCTGATTAACCAGCCACCAAGTCACCTTTACAGCAGTAAACAGATAGCTTCCCCATCTCTTTCCTTGACTTTTGCCATGATACAAAATCTAGTGCATACCCATTCATTGGCAAGTTGTTCTTTACCCAAATAAGGTTTGATAAAGTCAATTATGTATTAATGCTTGGTAGTTGTCATGTTAGCTATACCGTATGTACTGCCACTTCTATACTGCTCTGTAAAACTTGGATCTAATATCGCAAGAAGGTAACAGCTTCCAAGAAACATTACATCAGGGTTCAAAGATGACAAGTTGTTTTACTAATGAAGTATTCATGTACTATTCTGCTTTGCATGTCATTAAAATAGATGCTTGTCTAGACAGGCTTCTCAGATAAAAATAAGAGATCTGGTTGGTAAAAGCGTTTCTCTGTATTCCTTTTTCATTTACAAGTTTTTGCTTTCTTTGAAGATTCACAAAGCTTTCCCTCTGCTCACCTAAAACAGACTTGTAAAAGTCTTCTTCTGATGCGCAAGCCATGAATGTTTGACCAGGATGTTGCAGAAAGGCCACCAGAAAACATAGCATACATAGCAAAAGGTACTAATGCTTTATTCTTTCACAGAACAGGAGAATCTGACATTTGGACTGCAAAAGTTCTGTTAATCCTAAACTAGACCTCTGTATTTACAAAGATTCCATCATTCTATGAAAAGAAACATGCTTTGTGAGCACTGTTTTCAGCCTGAATAGAAAAAAAAGGAAAGTCTTCGGGCCTTTTACATAATAACCATATGCAAAACAATTATTCAGTCTTACTTTCTTCATATGACAAACTACTTTGCTATTTCCAGTTACTTCTGGAAAACAAGTAGCTGCTTTGCTATTTGTATTTTACTTTAAGAGGATTTTCCTTTAGCTAAGATCAGCAGGACATTAGTGATCAACACTGTGGACCCCTACATCGTCCAGCAAATACAGCAGAGCCTGCTGCACTGCTTTCCAAAGAAGACAAAAGGCAAACATAACTTCACCTTTGACTAATCTCATTAAGCACAATCCGCTTGTCCTTAACTGCTTGTTCTACCTTGGACCACATCTTGTAGCCACCTAAAGAAAAAGCATGTCCTTTGGCCTCTCAGGTGGAGAAGGCACAGCCTGACCATGCGAAGAAGCTCTGCCCTACATGGGGATGCTGCATGACCACTGCCAGTGCTTTACAACCTTCGAACAATCCCCTGCCTACCACAATGCCCACTCTGGGTAGCAAAATATTTGAGACTTAATCTGAGCTTGAAGTGGATATGGATAGAAATTTGGCTTGAGATAGCACTTTGAGCAGGATGCATCCATGGGCAAGGAGCAAGCAAGATACCTGAGAAGGCTGAGCTCCTCATTTACCAAACTGAGGTAGTTTGAAGGACACTACCTCCTTCAGAAGCACCAATTTTAGGGCAAGACACTCTGTCAATTACAGTACCAAGCACTACCATCTCTGAAGATCACCTTTTCACAGAGAAGACAGCATCTAGGCGGCCCTCACTGGCTTAGACTGAAATTTTCAATGAGGAATATTTTAAACACTTCATATTTCTTTTTCTCATTTTACTAGACGACAGCAGGGGAGATGAAGCAGATATCCAGCTTCAGTGCTGTAAATGGCCAACGATGGAGTAAATATCCACTCCTGAGAAGGATTTAATAAACTGGGCATCATGTCCTGACCACTATCAGATACCAGAAGAATATTATTCATTCAAAACAGATGTGCTACTGTCTGAAAGACCTGCAACACACAGATCAACAAGCAGTCCGCAGCTTCTTATATGAAGAATTTTAACACTCTCTTGTCAGGAGTCCAGGTTTATTTTGTGTATTTAATAGCCATAACGTAGAGTCAGTCTTGTGGGGTTTTTTGTAGTTGTTGCTCCTCCTTAAAGGAGTTAGCTGCACTTTCCTGGTCACACGTTAATGGTTAAAAAACCAAAATGCACGTCTGAAAACAGTGTTATACAGCCACATCTTCACTGCACCCAAAAAGGCACATTGAAACCAAAGACAGGAAGCAGACAGGCATATGCTACCAGGGGAAGAGACTTGAGAAGAGTCCAAGCAATTATGTTGATGAAACTCCCCAAAATACCTTTCGAAAAACAAGAGCAGAAGTTAAAAATATTTAAGGAAAACAACTGTAGGATGTAGCCGTAAGTGGGGGTTTATTTGAAGGGTTGATAGTTTCTAACCTGCACTTAGATAAACAAATATTTCAGGCAGCCACAACTACTTTACATCCTGGTGATTTGATTCAACGCTCCATTTGAAGAAAACATGGAAATCCAGAATCCCTCAGAAAGGATGTTGTGCATCTATTTTAAAAATATTAATAACAGCAGAAATTACAGAAAGCATCACCTTAATTGTAGCTCTGGACTGAAGAGACTAAGAAAGCAGACCCTGTTTCAAGGTTAGGAGAAAGCCAGTGAAGCACAACAGCGTAATTTGTCCTTCACTAGCTCCACCAACACATTGCGCTCAGGAGAGCATGTAATATACCTATGGAACACACATGAGCCAGCAGCTTTGGACTTACATGCATCCCAGTGCTGCAAGCACTAATAAAGGCTATAAGGGAAGTAAATTAAAGCAATTCCCAAATTTGAATGAGTCTCTTCATCTTCCACAGTAGCAATCTGCTTTAAAGCAGCACTAGGTGCTTTTTCCATTGCAAATACACATACTTACTCCTCTATGTCTGAGTACCAGCCCAAGCATGTTATCTTTAAGCAAATGGGAGGAAAGAGCAGGAGATCCCACATAATGATCTGGAATTTCCAAGAGAACAGAAAACAAAATTAAGATAACAGAAAAGGGTGTACCATTAGAATAAAAGCACCTCCAGCAGTGATACACTAGCCCAATTCCAATGATTATCTCCAAATGCCTCACTGATTAGGTATTGTCATTCCCCCTCATTCTCTGCTCACAGACCTTTATGCTCAGCTTTCCATGACATGCTATGTACAGTGGTTGCAATGTGGAAAGAAAATGAATACTGGCCAAATGTTAACTCGACTGTTATTTGCTTCCCTGAGAACACGAGGAACACCAACCCTATGGAGAACCTCCTGGTAGGCTCTGCAGATGTAGCCTTCTTGCATGGTATTCTCCAATTAAAAAGGAATTTATTGGCATTTCTCTAATTTTCAGTCGGGATCTCTTGAACAGCTCACTTTTACATGAAGCATTTCTCTAATGAAAAATACCATACAAAACACATGGCTCTATTTCAGCCACAAGCTGCATGGTGACAACCTAGCAATATAAAATACTCCAAGCAGCTCTTCCTCTCACTTATAAGCACATCCCAGCAGAGCACAGTCCTCCCAGGACACAGGGCTACACCCCAACACTCTTCAGAAACCTGGAGGCACACCCAGCCCACCAAATGGAAATGAATAATCCGTTTAATGGTGCTGTTAAGGATCACTTTAATACATGGTAGATGAGGATTCCTCTGCAGTACACTGCATTTCAAAATCAATCCTGGTTTACCCTTCTCTTTCTAAAATGCATGCAAGCCACTGGTTGTGAAAGTAAAGGCCCTTCATAAATGGTTCCTTCCCACCACTTCCGAGTCCGTGGGCACACAGATGTTTTCCGAGCAGCATAACCATACTAGCAGTTGCCTAGTTCCCAGCTCCTGCTTGCTCCTGCTGCTGCAATACCCATTGAGCTGTCCTGCTGTGGGTGCTCGCAGCTACACAACTGGACAGGGGAACTGATAAATGTCAAAAGCAACTCAAGGTTGTGGCAAAGGAGATTTTAAACCTAGAGATGTTCACTGACCCTGCTCAACATCCTGCAACCCCATGAAGAGATGTGGAAGGGGAACAATGAGGTTGCGGGAAAGGGAAGCAGGCATCTTGCTCTGCTGCTTAAACAGGGTCTACAGCCCTGTTTGGTATTGAGAAGCCAACTCCACTTTACCAAAGTGAGAATAAACATTCTGCTTCCTTCTGTGCTGGGCTTCATAACTGAAAGAAATGTTGAACACCCCCCACACACCAAAGTCACCAGCTCTCAGTAATTCCCCTGTTAGAATGCACACTCTCCCCTCCAAATAGTAACAGCTCTACAGAGGGGACTTGGCAAAGCAGGAGCCCCATCCTGTTGTACAATGTTGCCTTCCTGCTCCCTTGCATCCCTCCTCTGACTCAAGCAAAAACAATCCAAAGAATTATATCAAATGAAAGAAACCAGCAACAGCCGGCTTTGCTATTAAGGAAAATTTTTATACTGCTTCATACAAAAAGAAGAGTTTCTCTTCCTCAGTTTGTTTTGTGCTTTTATAGGCATCTTCACAATAACACTCAGCTTTCTATGGGGCCTTTTAGAGTAAAAACCGGAGCAAAGATAGGACAAAACACAGAGCTGAAGATTAAAAACAACTGCTTGTGGGACCCCATCAATGCAGGATGAGGTTATTCACATTAACTCCCTGCCTCTCTCCCTAGAAAGCTTTCAAAGGGGAAATGGGGAGAGTACTCAAGAGCATACACAAATCAAATAAAATCCAAACCAAAGGTTTCTCCAAAGCTTTCAACTCCCAGCTCCAAAGCAGTTGTTATGAACGAAGGTATTTCTACTGCACTATAGTTTATAAATTAATGCTGCAAACTTGCCCTTTGTCAGTGTGACGGTAAACAAACTGATTGCTTTTAAACACCCAGGAACTGAAATAACGTGCTGTATTTTCAGCCAGGAAGAGCTGCTTTCTCACTCATATTTATAAATTGAGTATCTCCTCCTTGAAGCTCCAGTTTAAAAGAAAAATGCAGCTAAAGCTGCCAACTGTGCAACAGTCGTCATGAGGCTTTAGAGACTTGACAGCACTGTTAAACCAAAGGACAACAGTGCTAAAAGAGAATGAGAAACAAAGCTTTAGAGAAGGTTTAAACATTTTGTGGTTTGTGTCTACAATCTGAGTCCTCCATTTCTTTTCCAAAGGACAACAGAAATTGAAACAAGTGATGTTATAATTGATTTTTGCCTTTTTAAATTTCACATGGATCAAAAGCAAAAACTAACCAGTTCTCCTGCTTTTACCAGGCGACTTGCTAGTACCTGGCCAGTCTTCAACTGTGACAGCTATGGAGCAAAGGGACCTGTACAAGGACTTTGCTCACGCAGCAGGGCAGCACTGCATCTGCCCTTCCGCAGCGCTGCAATGCTCAAGTGCCTCCCTGGAAAAAGGCACTTCTCCAGAGCAATAAGCCATCTCTCCAGGCATGGTAGCTCAGTGGTGGACAGAGAAAATGCAGAGAACCAGAGGCAAGAGGTGGCAGAGCAGGAGGAGATGCCACGCTGCTGGCTGTCTCCGAGCAGCCACTGGGAAGCAGGCTGAATTCAGTGTCTGTGCAGGGAGCATATAGCCTAGAGGCTACTGGTTGAAGACCCCCAATTCAGATGAAGTCTTCTCATGAAAAAGGAATTACTGTGTCTGAGCAGAAGTGAAACAGCCACAGTATTTCAGAGATTTCTCAGCAGCAGGAGGTTCATTCTGAGGACAGGGATGGCAGAAGGAGCACATACGAAGCTGCTCCATAAAATGGAATCTGAAGATAAGTTATCTCCCCCATGGCTTTGCAGGAGCCCAGAGCAGGTACCCACCCAGCAGCTGGATAGTAGTTATTTCTTTTAACGCTTGTCACATCCTTCATGTCATGCCCATGCTTTAGAGCAATGTGATGGTGAGACTGCAACAACTGGAGCGACCAAAACTTGAGAGAGGCACCACTGAAGCTGCCCTCGTCCAAAGCATCTATCGGTGCTGTGCACACACGGAAGCAGGAGAATATCAAAACAGCCTGGGTGCAATCTGGTAAAAGCTGGACTCAAATGGATTCACTAACCATTTCAGCAATGATAAGCCTAGGGAGTGAAACTGGTATCGACACCTTTTAAAAAATAGATATTAATGTGTAGGAGTAAAACCAAAATACAAGCACCCTCCTAATGCACACTCATGTTCTCAGTGCAAGCAGCAGCAAGGCTGATTCCTTGCAAGATACCAGAAATTTCTGGGGTCCAATCCCTTACTTCTGGTATTTTTTTTTGCTTAAGTAAAGAGAAAATGCTCCCCTCAGACTAGGAGCTTCTCTCTGCTGAGCAGAGTTTAGCACAAGAAAAAAACCCAACCAGGCAGAACAGCCCTCAACCAAAACCAGAAAGAATAAACCTAGTAGCGGCAACTGTAAGTCTTATGATACTCACTACAGATTTGAGAATTTCCTTAACTTTTACAGCCTGCTTGCTCATCTCAGGACGACTGCGGATCATACTGACAGAAACACTTTGATAGTCAGACCTCCCAAAGCTTTTTTAACTGCTGGAATCTAAAATTAGCCACAGTCCCCAAAATACTCGCGTTTTAGAGAGATATTAGAGAAACCTGACTGAGCATTCTGTATCCACATACAAAAGCACATTGTTCAACAAGGTTTCACGCGTGTGTGGACAATGTAATACATTACAGAAAAAAAATTTTGTCAATACCAATTAAAAAGCCTCTTCAGACAAATGAGCTACTGAGAAAACAATTCCTACAGCCTTAACCCCTTGCAAAGGCTACGTAATGGTACAGCAGCTTGCAGGAAGGGGTGGGATAAAACCCCTACAAGGATCTTGTGGCTTAACAGGCAGCAGTTTACAGAAGCAGATTCAATTTAAATGCTAAAGATGCCATGGCAAAATGTACTGCACAGATTCTTTCAACCACAGATTCATCAATACAACAGTGAAGTCCAGTACAGCCATGACAAAAGGCAATGCAAAAATCAGAGAGGCTCACTTCTGGGGCTACTTATTTTGCAGGATACATACATGAAATGCTTTGTGTTAAATGTATCTATGACAAAATTGTGTAGTAGGCATGCAAATTGTTGTACAAATTTAAAGATTAACTCCTGAGAGCCTGCTGACTACCTTACACTGCTTCCTTTTCCATTTACAGCTGGCAGCTCGCTTCTGGCAATTACTGTCTTGAGAGCCTGGAAAATCAGTGTATGAGATGGCTACACAGGACCCACTGCAGAAAGCTCATTTACAGCAGCATCTCATCACTGGCGCTCCCATGCAGCACTTCTCGAATGTTAATAAAGATCAAGCATGCAACATGAGAAGCCTTAACATTCATAAAGGAGCTGGGTTTGGCAGATACCCCATTTAACAGGTAAAAATGCCACAGCAGGTGTATTTTCTAAAAGGTGATGCACAAAGTCTGTAACAGAATAAAATCTCTAATCATTTGAATTAGAGACCATGCTTCGACTTGATTTAGAAAAGCTGCGATTTCAACTCCTGGATGGTATAAAGAACCCCTCTCCTGATACAGGATCTGGCTTTAATACAAACCAATGTATATGCCTGTGACATATAATATCTTTTATTAAATTAATACAAAGTGGCATAGCCATTAACGGCTGATACAGCCTTAAAAGGACTACTGGCACTTGGGTGCTAACTTTCCCTCTCCAGGACAGAGAGCTGCCTGGTTCCTTTTCAATAGAAACACTAAATGCTATTTGCATCTTTTGTTCCTTTTTCTACAAAAATAAACTACCACGACCACTCCTCCCATCCCTCACTCCAAATCATACGCAACCTCAGGTGGTTTTCTTGTGCAAAGGAGGATCTGTACACCCTCTACCTTCCCTGTGTATAAGGATGAGGCTCGTTGAGATGACTATTCTATACTGATGGCACATACTGCTCAGCTTTCCCATGACTACTGTGTTCCTCAGCCCTGCATGGAAGAAGAAAATGGTATTTTACCTATGGTTTGCCTCCACCACCAATACAGGCTGGATTAACCATCCAGTCCCAAACACTGAGGACAAATGTTTTAGGCAAATCCTGTGCACCAGCACGATCTTGGTATTTAAACTTTCCATAAAACTACTGCAGAAAAGAAGCTAGAGAAAGGCAAAACCTGTCAGCCTGAATTTTCCATAAACATTAGAACAATCTCAGTAAGGATGGGAACAAGGTAATAGCATCCACTGAACAAACTTAATAAAACACCATTGTAATAAAGGTAACATGAACAGTTTGTCAGCACTAGGCAGCAAAGCAGTACACTGATGCCCACCATCAATAACCCATGTGCCCATAAAACACTTCCGGGCACAGGCACTCCTTTTGTTTCCCAAAACACTTGAACAATTCTTCTTGGAGACCAACAAGAGAAGGTGAAATACCAGCTGCAGCGGGAAGCAGAACTTCCCTGTGCTTATAGTGATTTACTTAAGTAGTATATACACCTCCTTGGGACTTCTCACACAATGAATGCAATTAGTACTAAAAGCAACACTGACAATTTGCCAAACACACCCATGCTATGGGCTGCTGTCCTGTTCACCCATAATCATACTGTTCCATCAGCTTTAGCTATCACCTTCTCTCCTTGCTACTTTGCACTCCCAAGGTCTTAAGCAATTACGTGAAATCCTTCATTTACAGAGAAAAATGGACTTTTCAGCGTAGCAAATGGCCACTTTCTTTACTGAGTACAACTGAAAATGCTCATGTAATACTAAAATGAAACTAAACAAAACAAAAAACCCAACCCCAAACCTGACCAGTAAGGAACATATGCATCCTGATAGCCTGTTGAACCCCAGTGCTGTACTGCAATGCAGCTGAGCACTATAGGATGGCAGGTACCTGACGTGATGTAACGTGTCCTTTCAGACAGCAGCAGCCTCCCAAACCCCAGCGCACACAAAGGAGAGGCAGTGCAGAGTCTAAGTGCATGACTGCAGGCACAGCCTGTAAAGCTGCTCTTTAGTGTAGGGAAACATTAGGCCTGAAGGCAGCAAATCTCACAGTGCAATATAAAGCTACAGCTCAAGAGGGGAAAAAAGAGTATTGATGGAATTGGGGAGTTGTGTTTGGACTGGAGTGGGATAAACAGCAGAGGTGAAGCATGCTTTTCCTCTACACCACTGCTGTTGGCTTTGGTTTGAGGTTATTTTTTTATGGTTTTCTGTTGAATATTTCACCCGAAGGGGAAGAAAATGCTCTATTCACGGAAAAGAACATTTCAGTAATTTCACCTACTTTTCTCCAGCATTTAAGTTAAATACAGCCCTGCTTTTCATGATCTCAAGTATTATATGCAGTAAATGTGACAGTTCTGCTTGCATACAAAGAGCCAGCTCTGCAAGACTACTTACTGAAAAAGCATGCTGCGAGCTACAGGAGCTGTATTTTAGGGCACAGGGAAGTTGACTGCTCTCCAGCACAAAGCCACTGCTTAACAGAGAGGCCCTTTTATCATTCAAACGGCATTAAAGGAGTTAAATCCGATATACTGGTAACTCTGCTACAGGAAAATTAAATGTCCATCCTGGAACTGAAAAACTCCACTCAGCCCCAGACAGATTCCAATTAATACTAACTACTTTCAGGGCAAGTTCAGCTCAATACTAACAGTTGGTGCAGACCCTAATAAAATACTACACACTCCAACATTTCCTTTTCGATAGCTAATAAGCATGTAAAACTGCTCTTCATTAAATTTAAATGGACTCATTAATAAAATATTGAGGATGTGCTACTTTAAGACATCAGGAAAAAAAAGTATAAATTGGCGATAACGTTATTTCTATTTTTAAAACACATCCCACGGAGGCACCCAAGATAGATGAGAAGTGCTAAGCTCATCCTACAAGCTTATTTATTTATTTAATGCTTCTTATGTGCTATTTTTAACTGCAGAAGACAGCAAAAGGCATCCATTAGAAAAATTACATTGGTTAGAGCCTTCCTCACACCAGTTAAGTAAGTGAGAGACCTGGCTGAACACAGTGTTAAGAGACATGTTTTTTTCCTCCCTTTTATATAGGTTGCTGGAATAAAAAGGCAATTTTATTTCTGCAGCATCAGCTAGGCCAAAATCTGTATCTGCAAACCTCTGTCAATCCTTACTCATTCCCTCATCCCCTCTTCCCACTCCTCCACTTCCCGCATGGTTTAATTTTGTAAGTAATACACGGCTTGAATACATACAAATGTGCTTAGCACAGAGGGACAGTTAAAATGTAGATGCATGGATACGGCTTGGGTTTTTTAAACCTCAGTTCTGCACAAAGAAAATAAATGAGAAGTGCCATACTCTCCTACTATTGCATCATTTTGCAGAAGATCTCTTCCTTTGGGAGAGGAAAGAATTAATTTAAAATTTTCCATTTTTTCAGTAGAGTTAATGGAATTTATCTTAGCTGATGATGGTTTTCCTTAGGAATCATGATTCTTTGGTGGGCTAAGAAATCAAAGGAAGATTCCAACCCTTGTCTGTCCCATCACAAAAACAAGTTTTCAGGTACAAAAATGCTACAGCTACACTGTTAGATTATTTACTTAGAAAAAAATGCTATTGACTTAACTTCTCCATGCCATCTTCCTAACTGGTTGCTTTCTTTGGGGAAACAGAGTATTTTCATACGCAACCTTAGCAGCAGATTTTCCTTTTTCCTCCCATTTGCAGAACCAAAGCCTAAACTCCACGGAGGCACTCCAGCACTTCCGAGCAGTTTTTGCCAGGGTCTCTGGTGAAGCAGAATACAAAATTGCTCACAGACACTCAGGTACTATTTCAGGAGCCTCTGCAAGCATTTTGATTCTCATCCTAACTTTGCTACAGAAGACATAGCCTGACCTGGATGCGCAGTTACTGCCAGGTTAACAGCTACAGACAAAACAGGTACAAAGGATGAATTCCAGAGGTGACACAGGTCACCTGTCATGCTCCAGGTCCCCACAAAAAGCCAAGGACAGGGGGGGAGGAACGACCACCCCACGAGGGGTACAGCATGTCTCAGCAAGTTACACTTCTGTCTAGACTGACCGTGTAAGTCTAAGCACAGGACTGGACAGTTACTGCATTTGCAGCAGTTGGATTTCTTAACAGCTATTTTCCCTTCTTTTTAAATTTTCCACATAGTGAGTTGTTTGTAATCAAAATCACAGAGGTTTTTGGTGTCACTCCGAACAAGGACAGTTTGCTTGTTCTACCTGCCTGGAGATAAGCTCAGTTTGCTGAGAACAGGCATGACTGAACCCCATAATGGAAGGATCTGATTCATAATCTGTTCATACATGGCACTAACAACGCTTGATGGCTAAGAAATACTTGAATTTCTGAAAGAAGTACCTTTCTCCACAGTGGGAAGGTCACATTACATAGGAAATTATGCAAGCAGCTGATGCACAAGACAAGTGTCACCAGCGGAAAGTTTAAGAAAAGGCAAGTAATGCAATTTTGTGGGTACAATAATCACTACTAAACTTGAGATGCTAGATAAACACTCCAAATATTCTCTGTATTTGGAATCCTGCCTCAGACCAGGCATGGCTTGGCCAACAGAGCCTCTGATACAAGTTTGATTGCTCACTCACTTCTGAAATATTCTCAATATTCTGCATGTGGGCCTTAGAAAGAAGGCGACAGTCTGCCAGCAGCAGGCAGGACCCCAAGCAAATTGCCTGCTGAAAAAACAAATTTAAGAGTTCACATACTTCTTTCCCCTTAAGTATTACATTCAATTACATTAAAAGGCTTATTTCCAGGGCACAGCATCCATCCTACATTCCTCAGGCTGCCCAAAGAGACGAAATGCGAGTTCTCTGCCCAGTTTCAGATTTTTGCTTGAAGCCAGAAACTGCTGGGACTGAAAGCCTGAAACACACTTACAAATAAGCAGTTATCCAAGAAACTAAGGAACATTATTTTCACAATTTGGGAGTGCTGTCCTACATCCTCCCTTCTTGTGAGGAACACCGACACACAAGTGATTTCACCTCAGAACCCAAAGAGACTGGGGCAGGCAAACTTCCAAGAAGGCTTGAATTGCTTTAACTTTCCCACTTGAATAAAACCCTCCTCCACAATTACCAGTTATGCCAATCCAACGAGCAGAAGCAGAGACCGAACACATCAAACAACTTCTCTGCATGACTTGATGCTGTTAAGTTTAATGTTCTCCTTGGAAGCTCTGTTCATGTGTACACTTGTGCAACACCTACACCACACACATAATGCCATCAAAATAGCTCATTACCAGGGTCTTGCCGAATTTCATAACCACATTAGCTTATAGCAGGGACATTATTTTATTCACTCCAATGGATTTGGCCTAGAACGTGTATAGACCTCCAACAGGTCCATCAAAGAAGAGATCTGAGATCTTGACATTGGCAGGTTCTCAAAAATAATTGACAAACACCTCTTTAGATCTACAGCTACTACAGAAACAACTGCCCTTGACAAAAACTCCCTCATTATCAGTCAAATCAGCAAAACACAAGCCTCCTTGAAAACAAACAAAGATCTAGAGGATCACAATAGGTTGCCCATGAATTATGGAAAAGCCAGGTTGTGTTGCAGCACTGGAAGTTTCCACGTCTCAGTGACATTTCAGAGATCCTTACTGCTCAACAGGAGTGGGGAAAAGAATATGTTAAGCCACAACTGCCAGCAGTGTTTCACACTTTAGTATTGGAAAAGACACACAGATTCCCAGATCCATCCCTTTCAAGATAAACACATCATCAACTGTGACTTCTTCAAGAAACTGATGTCCTAGACACCACCAGTATAAAAAGAAACAGGCAATGCGAGTAGTCAACCTCATGAAGACTAGTTACCCCAGAAAGCAAGGTACATGATCTTCCAAATCATCTTTTTTTCGCTTCCCAGGAGACCTGAGTCAGAACATACAAAATGTCTTTAAACACGTCAGGAACAAGTTTGTTATTTGACTGCATACATGTCTCAATGATTTTCAGGTTAAAACCTTAACCTACTGTTACACTTCTCAGAGGCCACATCCATCTTAGATGAACCTACCATGTGGTAGTGTTATGTTTGCACCATCAATGATTGCTTGTGCCAGTTCGTGATCATTGCTCTCGAAAGCATGTGCAGCAGCCTTGAGGGCATCCCAAATCTCCTTGCGACCTTCAAAAGCTGGTGCTGTGTCCCAGAACTCGTCTCTCTTGCTGCGTAACTGTCCGTCCGTCATGGGGTAATCACTTTTCCATTTTGGTTTCTCTTTTTTCAAGGGCTGATTACGACCGAGAGCAACTGTGAGGAGAGAAAGAGGAAGGGAAATCAAAAAAAGGCAATAGCACAAAATCACTGAAGTGCCCCTTGGTTATTCTGTTTAGGATCTCCTGAGCTAAAGTTCACTTTTGGGCAATCCTGATCTTTTTCTATCCTCTCCAAGGCATTGACTCCCTTCCTCTGGGCTCCAAGTTGATTTGACCTCTCTGAAAAACTGAGGGGGTACCTTCTCCTGCTTGCTTATTTCACTTTCACCCCTGAGCACCCCACAACTTTATCTCTCCAGCTGTGCTGTGTGTGCCTGGCTGGGAGACTCACACTCAACACAGACATTTGCCAAAGGCCACAGCCAAAGCAGTGGTACAGCGAGACACCCGTTATCCCAACACCAGGGTGAAGTGAGACCGCACTGCATCTGGATCTCTGCTCAATGCTGCCAGCAATACTCCCTGCTCAATAAATGAGACACTCTGTTCATACAAGAGTTTCAAGAGGCTAAAGATTTTTTTCATCATCTCCTTTTTTAATTAACAGTTTAATTGACAGTTTTTTAATTAAAAGATTCAACTCAGAGTAAGTATATGCAGAAAGGCAAATAAGATGCAGAAAGGCTGGAACTGTCAGAGAGAGAACACTCTAAAGAATAACTCAGGAATCCCTCAAGCTTTAAAAACTGGTTACCTAATTCACAATAAATGTGAAAGCATTTGTTTCATTTTAACTACAGCTGGTTTTGTGTAACAGCCAGCACTAAAGATAATCACATAATGTTAGTGGATTATAACTACCTGCTTGCTTTTGATTACAGCCTTGCTACGACTGTGTTAAATCCTTCTCTTCCATTTGTGTAAGGAGTTACTTCAACTTCTGTTGAAAGGAAAATGAAAAAGAAGGGAGCAAGCTTCAGTGCACACCAGGAAGACTTTGTCTTTGCAAGAGTTAAAACCCGATTTCCTTCAGCCCCCTCCTGGCAGTGGGAGAAGCAATTATGAAATTGGACCTGCAAGGACAGTCCAGGGAGAGAGCAGCAACAACCCACGAAAACAGTTCTCACCCTGGAAAACCCTGAATACATAGTTTAAATGTCACCAAAGGACACAAAGGATCCTTCAACAGTTGAACTAAATTCAAGTGTGTTTGCAGCTGAAAATAAGCAGCGTCTCCATGGTCATAGAAACTGGGTGATGAGTGCAGAATGCTCCTGAAAGACAGGTGAACTACACAGGACTGAAGTCAATTAAAGACCCCACCATGTATGATGCTGGAAAGCCATCTCCTCTTATGCTCTCCATGAAGAGCCCCTGCTGTTCCAAGAAAGCAGAAGTACCCCAGCTGCCATCAGGCCACGGAAGCATGAAGAGATGCAGTCTGTCACTTACACCCATGTTATCAGGCTAAAATATCCCTTCCAAGAATGAGACCACAGCTGCTGCAATATCAAAGCCTGTGAAGCAAAACTGCTGCTTATCAGGTGCTCTTGGCTAGTCTGCAAGGATGGGAGAGCAGCAGGACAAACACCAGGGTTTCCACTTAGCACTCTGTATTCCACGTACATCCTTAAAGATAGTAAAAAGCATTTCCTTCCTCCAGACCCTCTTATTTTTCTGGTAAGAAGTCAACAATAGCTGACAGACTTCCATCTCTCTTCAACCTTACTCCAGCATTCATTTTTGAAGGAAGAATAGTGTGATGTTTAAACATTCTTCATAATTCTTAATGTAGACTTACACTGCATCTCTATAGTTAACTACAAAATGTATTTACGACAAAGTGTGTGTGTGGGTGAGGGACATGACTGAGAAGCCTAAGTGTCAATGTATCACAAATACCCATTTCAGATAAGCACAACCTTTTGCAAAAATAGTATTTAATTCCAAGATTCCTTCTCCTTCCTTGATGTTATTTTTTTCCCCCTGCCACAGATGCACTCAGCTGATTTCAGATAGCACCTGACAATGAGCATTGGGTCTCAGGGTTGACCACCAGTGCCTGGTGCTTCAGCGACACTGCACCTTAACACATGCTCTAAGGAGACCAAAACTCATATACAAGGTTTAAACCTCATGCCCTTACACAATCTGACTTTATATGACCAAACAACTAACTACTTAATTTTGTAACTCAGAACAACATTCAGATTTAAGAAGTCGAGACTTAAGTCACTGAAAATAGCGTATTTCAAAGAACTCCTGATGGTGACATTGACAACTACGTAAAGGCATGAGCCTTCCTCACATAAAAAAACCCCACAGTTTATATTTGCATGGAAACAAAGTCAGCCCACAATTAAAAGTAGCAAACGACAACTGTACAGCACACATGCAATGACTCCAGTTTTTATTCTGTTTCCCATGCAGAAACTAACAATAATAAACTTCTGAATCCTTTCAAGTGACCACAAACATTTATTGCTTTTTGTTTCCATGGGATTGCTTCCATTAGATTGCTTCCATTTGCTTTTCAAAGAAGTGCTGACCATTTAACAAATCTCAGAACAGCAAACCCAAGTGTTTACAAAACACCAAGGTTCCTGGCAAAGCCCAGCCCTCACTGGTCCAAGTCTCAGCTGAGCACACTCAAGCTGGGAGCCAACGATGGTCCCGTCTAGAACAATGGTGAAGGAGGCAGCCCTGACAAGACGGACTGTGTGCCTCACACAGTATATTATGAAACTGTAAAAGTATATGTGGTAAAAGACTTAAACCAGGAATTGCTTCCTTTTTAGGCTTAGCAGCCAGAGCATGAACATTTTAGACAGACAGACTGAACAGGACACTAAGAAATGCGGGTCAGTGGGCAGCTCTCCTTGCATTCATTCCACTTCAGCTTACATCTCTTTGCATGTACATTCAGTGAATGCAAATTTATCCCAGAGGGCCCTCTCCTTCTCCCCAAACATTAATTATGAAAGCAGGTTAACAGCACTTCCCACAGTCCTCAAGCATGGCAGCATTTCCTACACACAGCCCTGCCAGCCCCGTATCTAGCACTACAGCACAACTGTAACAGACCATTTCTCTCCCTCACTTGCCCCTTTGCCCAAGACAGCATCCAAATATACTGCTCTCCATTAGACAAGAATAGCAGCAGAGAGACTAAAGAGACAGAGATCCCAGCAATCCCAAATAACTTCTCCCTGGAGATATAATCCTTCCTACAGTCAGCAGTGATGATAAAACCTAGTGATAAATTCTTTTCTTTCAAGTTGGAAAGAAAGATGGTGGAAGAAAGTGACTCTACAAATGCCTCTAAAGCCAAATCCAGCCTAACAAGCCATCTATCCAAGCACTAAGCCTTTAAATGCAACTTGGCGTCGCAAGCCACTATTTAAAAAGGTCTTTAGCATGTTTTCCATTTATTAGAAGTGCTTCAACAATCCCCTAAAAGCTTTATACCTCCCCTGAAGAAACATTAATCTCTCTCTAGCTGTATGGATAGATTGAGCAGAAGGGATAATAAGAAACTGAATACAAATAAAAAACCTTACATGTAAAAGGGCCCAAATCTTTCACTTTCCACTTCATGTTTTAGTCACTAAAGATAAACATCACTGCATGAATTTCTACAATCAAAGTTTTGAACCACATTAAAGGACTTTCCCATTTCTGTAATAGAAATGATAAAGAGTAGTCTGAACAGCACTGAAACAAACATCAGGAGTCTGAAATGCTTTGACAGGTATTTACAGTGTCAGGTTTATATTGCTCGCTTTGGAAGTAAACTAGAGCTCAAAAGAAAATGTTGAGTGCATTTAAGACCACGCACATCAGAGGCACAGCTGGCTTGCAAGATCTGGGAGAGCAAGTAACATCCACATTAATTTTTCATCTTACATCACTTCAACATAAGTAAGAAATTATTAATATCCTGCCTGAAAATATGAATAGTTTTATAAGTGCCAAGAAGGCATGTTCTCTCTGAAGCAATACTGAAAGTTGCCCATCTCAATAGACTGCAATGGTTGATATTTTTGGCAAGAGATATATTCAGAAGGAAATATGAAGACCATTAACTGTCTACTTTTCAAAAAGGAAAAGATCAGCATATTATTGAGACTCCAAAAATAATTTAGGCTGTTCTTGCCCCAGTAGCTCACAGATATTCAGATGGTGTTGTGCATCCCAAAGAGGGGCAAGAAGCTGCTGACAAGATGCAAGACCTCACTTAAGAGCAGCCTTTCTCAGGGAGAACTATGTGGCCTTACAAAGGCTGTTCCTGGGCTGCCAGAGGGGTTACTACAAAGTGATCACAGATGCTCTGTATCTGCCTGGATATTGGACTTGTTCTAACCAGAGAGTTGCCTTAAAGATGCCTCCTTCACTGTTCTCCTCCAGTTTGAACTGCACTATTTATATCGTACACAGACAACAAATACCAAATATAATTTTCAGGTCTTGCTGATGTCCATCCATGTTAATGGTAGAAGCAACAGCTAGGGTGGTAAGAAGACCTGATAATCACATAATGAATCTCCCAGGGCTCAACACGCATAGGAGAAGAAACCCAAACGTATCAGCTAGGAACTCCTGGATGCAGCAGGAGCCAGGGTAGGAGATGGGACTGTGGTGATGCACAGATGGCTGGACAGGCAGGCAAGCAAAGTCTCATCTGAATCCATCATCTACCCATCCAACACATCTGCCATCCAGGTGTCCCTACACATGTGAAATGAAAGCATTGCTCACACCCCCTTCCAGAGTCAAGCATTCCTTATTGGACTGTTTAATACCTCAAAGTGACTTAAAACCAGTGGCAGACAAGCAGTAGGCTGTATCTGCTTCATGCATCAGATCTAGCAGCATATAATGTGTTTTCTTTTCACAGGTGGAGTACCCCAGGATCCTGGAGGCAGCTAATACTGTCTGACCTACTAACCTTAGCTCCTGGAAAACTACAAAGTGTTATTTTTCAGAAGGAAAGATGCATTTCTCCAGTCCTTGCAGACTGTCTTATAATTTTAATTATGAAAGTTTGTTTCTCTTTCCCCCAGTTTCCCACCAAAGCAGTGGAATCAGTAAGGTTATCCACACTTCTTTAGAGTGAGCTTATGCAGATAAATCCAGATATTTAAATCAGTTTCTTAACAGGATGTCAAAAAATGTCTATGTAGATAGAACTTTTAACAGCTGTTGTGTTTGTTATGTTGCTATCACTGTGGATCACAGTACTGCTGTCTCCTCCAAAGCAGACCAGATGAGTATGAGCAGCTGGTAACAGAAGAGTATCATACTAAAAGCCAATATCCAGCTAAAGCATTCGTAATTTCTAGTTTATACATCCAGGAACTGTAGTGCTCTATAATCAAATTGGATAATATTTCTGCCTCAAAGGGCTTACTGTCAAAATAAATAATGCAAATATAACCACTGAATGAGACATCAGAAGCTTACAGCGTCTGAAGGAGGAGAGGTGGACCTCTGCTTCAGTCTTGAATTAGATTTTCCTCCTCAGTTACTGACCACACGGTAGCCTTGTAAGAGAGGCCACAGATTTGGTCCCCTCTTACAGTCCAGTTACCTCCAGCAACTGATCTAAAAACTTCAGCCTTTGGGGAAATGTCTCCTTTGCTGATGGGAAATGTCAGCCTTTGTTTGAGCCCTTCTCTCCCACTCCATTTCTTCAAGTATCTTTCACCTGCTTCTGAAAATAGTGTTAAGAATAGTGAATTTCTTCCTTTTTCTTTGAAACAGGAATGTATGTTGCTTGTAGCATTAGCCTTTTGCTGCTCTTGTAACAGGTGGAAGAAACTGTCCCCATTTGGCCAAAGAGTGTGTTGGAAAAGTCTCCATGCACACACAACCAACCCAGGACACAGAGAGCCTGGCAATGCAGTTCCCAGAATCCTAGAATGATTTAAGTTGGAAGAGACCTTAAAGCTCATCCAGATCCAACCCCTGGCACAGGCAGGGACACCTTCCAGTAGGCCAGGTTGCTCCAAGCCCGTGTCCAACCTGGCCTTGAACACTGCTAGGGATGGGGCAGCCACAGCTTCTCTGGGCACCCGGTGTCTCACCACCCTCACAGTAAAGGAGGCATCTGGACTGGACATGCTCCATTTTAGGACTGGAAGCCCAAAGCTATTGAACTCCATGCATTCACCAGCAGCTGCAGGATGAAGCTGCAAGAACAATGCCTTTCTGTACTTCCACATGTCTGCAGATGTTTACGAAGTCCAACACACAACAAGAAACAAGCACTGGGGAAGGCTGACATGGAGGGCCCCATGGGTCATGACTTGAGAGCAGATACAGCCAAGTGCTAGAAGACAACATCAAAATGTTTCAAAATGTTGAAATGACACTAGCATCAGGATCACGAGTTAAGAGCAGATAGAACAAGTGTTAGAAGATAACATCAACATGTTGAAATAGCACTAGTATCAGGAGAATCTGGCAAGATCTGGTAATGCTTTCATTGGCCTTCTTCTTTGTTTAGAAAAATATCTAAAAGATGAAGAAAACTGCTTAAGTGTTGAGAGATGAGAAAGATTTTGAACGAACCGTGAGGAAAGGAGCAAGAGCACCCAACAGAAGTGCTGAAGCAAAGACAGAAAAATCACCAAAACAGTCCATCTGAATGAGAAAGGCTAAGACAGATTTCCAGAAACTTCTCAGTGGAAAAGATGGGATTTGACAACTACCAGGCTCCATAGGATAAGGACAGAAATGATAAACCATCAACGAAACAACACAGACCAAAACTTGCAGACAATGAGGCCAGAGAGGAGAAGGTGGCACACAGGTGCTGTTTGGCTTGCTTTAATTGCAGGCATGCATAGGTTCAATAGGGGAGCAATATCAATTTGAGTAACACAAAATCATAGAATCGTTAGGGTTGGAAAGGACCTTAAGATCATCCAGTTCCAACCCCCCTGCCATAAGCAGGGACACCTCACACTAAACCATCAGTGGGTGATTATTTGAAGACAGTCAGGAGAAGCTAACTAAATATTATCAAAATTGAACTAATGATCCAAAATATTTTCTTTACAATATTGTTTGCTTGTTGAGGATCAGTTGCAAACGAAGTATTTTTCTAAGACAAATGAAATGCAAAACAACAGTTTACTATCCATGAAGTTTCTTTTAGTAAGTCCCAAGGGTTTCCCTCCCCATAATCAATGAGTAGTATTCTATCAAGTAAGTCTCATTTTAAATCTATTTTGCTCCACTTTCCTCATAAGGTATCTTGTAATTTGGTATCAATATCTAGATACAGCTCATCCTAATCATTTTCTTTGCATCATTTTCTAGTGTGATCCTTCCAATAGCTGAATTATAACAGCATTAGGAAGAAGAGTCAGTACAAAGGAGAGTTGCAGAAAAAACAGCTGAACAGTGGGAAACGCATTGCATCTAAGAAGTAGACAATTTAAATTACACTAAATAGCACAGGCTACATTAAGTAGCTGAGGAACACAGCAGGAAAATGGCAGAATATTATCTGTTTATTTCTAGTTTTCAGCATTTTTATTTCTTAATAAGGTTACTTTTTTGCAAGGCAGGAACAGTGATTGGGAAAGGAAGTATCCCAGGACAGTAGTAAAAGACTTAAAAATGAAATATTTTACTGAACACTTAAATATTCCTAACAAGGAAATGAAGGAGAAGCAATATTTCATGTGAAAACTAAAGGAAGTCCAGTCCTGAGATTATTCAGAGCAGTGTAACAGACCTGTGGGACTGAGAAAAACATGAGCTTTCCAACTGCTGTGGATGGATGGATGGATGGATGGACAGACGGATATAAAAACAATGCTAGAAACTAGGTTGAGTTTTAGGCTTTTTCAGGAAGGTAGACCGGGGAGGGTAAATGAACACTATAAGAAAAACTACATTTCTTGATAGAAATTCAAGTCACATGCCTTTAAACAGATGTGTAATAAAACACCAAGCTACAGACTCAAAACCATATTATAAAGGTGTAGCAAACCAGCTAATTTTGAGCCAGACAAGACAAACTTGTGGTGTGAAGCTTTCTAAAGCAGCAAACATAGCAAAACAAAGCTATGCTCAAGAAGTAAATCCATCAACATGCCTCAGAGGCTCCTTCCCCTTTCTCCTACCTGGAAAGGGGTGAAGGAGGGAAGGAAAAAAAACTAAAACAAAAAACAGATGGAGAAGGCAGGAACCAGTGGGGACAGCAGACTGATCACCATCACTCAAAGCCAGGCTTGCACTCTTACATGAGCTGCCTGCCAGATGTGACTGTGCTCATGCCAGATGATATATGCAGTCCCTCTGGAGAAAGGGGGTGCCATCAATCACTTGTGTCACCCCTACGCTCAAAGCCAACTAGGCAAACAGCACTGTGAACCCCTAGACGATGCTCACCTGTGCTGGCACTAGGGATGTCGCAAAGCTTTGCTCAAAGCAGGAGCAGGGAATGTGCACTCCCTGTTCCTCCAGGTCTCTCCTCAACTATTAAACAGCACCTTCCTCCAAAAGGAGTTAATTACACAGAAGAAACCACAGTGAATAAAATGCAAGTTACACTGGTAATTACGGGCAGCCTTGGACAAGTCATACGTGCACAATGCTTCCTTGCCTCTCAGCATTCACAAGGCACTGAATCTTTGCCGAGTCAATCCAGAAGCTTCACAGCATGAGATATAAAACACATGAGAGGATGAGGGCGTATGGATGTGCTGGACAAAGAGAAAAAATGACTCTAATTACCAGCTATTACACTGTATTTTCCATTTCTCCCTTATTTTTAACAGGAACTGCTGAAGATATCAAGAGAGCTTTATATTTCCAGGCAGCTCATCACTCATCACCCCTTACATTTCAAAGAAGACAGAAGCCAGCAGTATTGCAGCGAGAAATAAAAGCTTCAGACTTTTGAGATCTGCTCCCTGATGGCACACCAGATCCAAACACCCCAACTCATCCCAACACATACAGGATCTACTCTGATCACCAACAGCATTGACGTGTGCTTTGTGCTGGAACACACCATGACAACATAGGTTGCCTTTCACAGAAATTTAAACCATGTTTGTGTATTTTGTCTAATGTGAGGTGCAATTCACATCCGAGAGCCAGCCACCAAGAGGTGAACTTCAGCCTCCCATCAGTTCGTGCAGGTTTTATAAGGGCAATTCCACTGCTCCTGGAGCTGCGAGAGCAAGACAGCAAACCCTGACAGTTACAAACGCTCTGGCTAAGTGGTGTCAGACAAAGCAATAATGCAAACAAAGCTCTGGGATTTCAAATGCCTCAATGTTTCAAATACGTTTCAAAGCAAATTTTTCACACTGGTCTCCCACCAAAAGCTTAGCACTATCTCCTAGTGTTAATTTTATGGCTCTGATATTAGATTACAAAAGCTCTGTGGTTACTCCCGAGTCCTGCTTGCCCACCCAGCTTCCCCTGGAAGCACAAGCACAATATTTCTCAATCATCTCATCACCTCTTCGCCTGGCAGATAAAAATGTCTAAGGAATCACCTTTGTAGATTCACCACCCCAAATCTTTAATGCCTTGGTCAAGGGGCAACCACAGATGAAGCAGGAACACTGCCAGGCAGGTCCAAGGCCAGATGATACCCATCTGCCTCTATCACACACCATCAGAGGAATCTTGGAGCCACAAACTCTGCTTCCACATCCAGTAGGGAGAACAGCCTGCTCAGCATTAGCTTCAGCCTCACAGTGTCTAGTAGTGCTGTGGTGAAATAGCTTCAAGGGACAGACGTTATCAACACAATTACTTGTCAGCACTGTTTACACTAGAATTTAAACTGCTCCTATCTTTGGTAAATGCACGTTTGCAGCTGGATGCAGAACAGGATAAAGATTTACCTGTTCCCAAAACACAGCACGCAAGTACTGACTTTTAATCTGCGATCTACAGCGTGCAACTAGACTATCTTCCTTGGAAGCTTATGACAAGAACCATTAAGGAAACTGTCAGCAACATGAAAAATACTCTATTTGAGATAGGCTGCATAAAGTACATGCTTCTTTTGACTTCTGCAAAGCATAGCTTAAGTTAAAACTCAATCACAGCTGAGAGCTTGGCATCCACACAGTCTCTCGCATGCAAAACAAAATCAGCACAGTATGCAGACCAGCAGAGCTGGGAACAGCTCTGGAAATGCAGTGGGAAGCTGTGCAGAGCTTACTTAAAAATACCCCAAAACCAAAAGAACACCCCCCCAAAAAAGCCCCAAACCCAGTGTTTTCTGTCTCCCTTCATGAGGAGCAATGCAACTAAATAACTTCACTTTTAAAGCACTAAACCCATTTTCTATCAGCCCCTCAATTCAGCTAACAGCAAAACTTCAGACACAACAGATAAAACCATAAAGCAGCAAGTTCCTCCAACTGGTCAACTCCATGCCAACGTATTGCTGCGATGCAAGCACATACCTGCTTCTCCATGCCAGCCAGCAGCATGGACCAGTCTCATCTGCTACTGCGGATTTAATACAAGGTAAGATCTAATGTTCCCAGTTGCAAAGAACTCTGTCCTGGCTCTAAAGCCCTCTTCCTCCTCAACAACGTTCTCCCTCTGACCACTGCATAACAAGGATCTATTTGAACTGCTAAGGAAGGATTTAAAGACATTTACTGCAGGCTGACATCTCTCCTGTCATAAAGCTTACAATTGGAAGTGCTGGAAGTGCTTCTCTGCACGCTAACAGCCAAGCTTTGAGCAAGGCACAAATCAGGGTCTGGCTCAGCGGCAGTTACACTGAAGCTTTGCTTTTTGTGTTGGCCTAAACCATGGGAGCGGCAGAGCCGGTGCCAGCTTGTCACACAGCCACAGACCAACCACACAAGGTCATCACAAATTCTCTGGGTTCGGTTAAGTGACAGACGGGGACATCTGCTCTACATCTGGTCTGCGTTTAACACACCCAGAGAACTTCCAGCACCAGTGCAATTTTCATTTAGAAAAAAAAAAAAAAATAAAAGGAAAAAGAAAATCAAAGGCAGCCGCAGCCTTATCTTTCATCCTGCCAGAATTATAAAAAGCATTGAGGTGATAATTCTCTTTGAACAATGCAGCCAGCTCCACCCTGATTAGGTGCAACTGCACTAAAGCCAGCCAGAACAGCCTCCTCAGCAGACCCTTTGTGTAGTCACGATGCTGCAACTGGTGAAGACTTTCTTGGCCATGTCACTAGTGAATTTACTTTATTATAAGTAAACCCAGACTTCTGCAGCTCTTAATCCATTTACTGGGCCAGAAGGAAGGACAGCAAGGGAAAAGCTGAGGCATTTCAATGCCCCAACAGAAACAAGAGCCAGCACCATCAAGCTTCAGATCTAGTTTCAGCATAATTTAAACCTTTTTAGGTCACCACTGTGGCTCAGTGCTACCTAGGAAAATCTTAAATCTCACAGAGATCCTAGAAATCCATAGGGCTCCCCAACAGTAAAACTGCTTAGGAGGAGCTGCTGAAATCAGCACAATTTTCAGATCCATCTCACCACAGTGTTCATTTGCATCAGGCTTTAAAACTTTAAATTTAACACGATCTGTGTAATAAGGTGTAATGCACAAGACAAGTGGCCGGTTTAATGTTCCTCATGAATACGCAGGTCAGCATGGCATTCCCTTCTATGTCACTTCTGCCACATCGAGCAGTCACAAGTTCCAGAACGAAATGAACAAAAAAGCTTCCAAGTTGGTAACTGTTTTTACAGTGACCAATGATTAAATTAGCTTAGCTACAGAATTTAACACCGCATCTTGAATTTAGTCCAGCGTCACAGTTATTGGCAGGGATAAAGTTTCACATTAGTCAATTAACTAAACGTACCATTACTGTATCTCGGCTACTTAAGCTCATCAGTAAATTAAAGAGCTCAGTAAAAGCTGAAAATAGGAATCTTACTTGACACACATACCAAACATACATTATCTTAATGATTTAATTTTACAGTTCCATCTTATGTTCCACAGGTGCCATTTGGAAAACTGAAAGGCAATTGCTTGGTTTGAGGAACAGGTGATGCATAAGCAAGCATTTAAAGATTTAATCTAAGAAATTTTATTTCTTAGAATGATACTTGCTGCTTTGCTAAGCTCTATTTTACAAGGTAGTTTTCAATGATAACATTACCATTTCACACTCACTACAAATTGCTTCTGTATCAATTTTTAGATGCTTTCAACTTTGTTCTCATTTAAGAAGTGTTTTATCTTAGTCTCTAACTAAAACCTACCACTCGTTTTCCCAAGGACTATACCCTGGTAACTTCCAAGAAGTGTGTCTGCCCATGCAAGCTGAACAAGGCAAACCTGTGAGCACACTGCCCTGCCAAGCACCTGCAGCTCAGACAGATGTGTAACAGTGGGATAATGCATCCTCATCACTCCTCTGATGTCAGGCTTCTTTCTGCAAAGTAATCCTTCAACTGGGTCTTAACAGTAAGTGGCAACGTCTTCTTTAATTGCCACCAAGTCAGTCCTGCCACACACACAGCACCAGCACACCAGTGATTTAGGAGCAGAAAGTCAAGTACTCCACTTGTTGACGCGCAACCTATCTAAGGTCACACAGCAAAAAACGTGAAACCACAAGATCACTCCAGACTTCCCCAGAATGCAGACCTGGTTTTCTATCTCCCACCAAGCCCATCGTTTGGGGATATTTGTCCTTTCTGGCAAGTTTACACCCACAGGATAAAAAAATCTTCAAGGTCTTATACGAGTGAAACTTCATTTCTGAAGCAGGTTAAAAACAAAAACAACTCACCCAAACCCAAGACTAACAAACTCCCGCCCCATGTTTCAGCTGCATTAGTAAAAAGCAACTCATCACAACATTACCAAATCAGGATGACCACAGAAGCTAAATGATCACATCACTGAGCTGCCAGGTATTCCCAAACAGCAAGGTACCAAAAGTACTAGGTCCATTTTAATGTTCATACATTTGACTGTGCACACTCAACTTCTACAGGGCTGAAGTCTGGCTGACTGGTGGCTTAACGCCCCAGTGAAAACCAAAACCATTCATTTACTTCTCTTCTCCAGTCAGTATTTTCTGGACCCACAATCCAGTTAATAAACTTGAAAATTCATTCACAGAAGTACATACGCTCGCAGCCTAAGCAAATTCCAGCCTTGAGTTCTACAGTATGCCCTCTAAACCAAGTGGGGGAAAAAAAACAGTGGATCCAACCCTACATTTGATTTTCACCCTATGTGAAGGATAGAATCTGCCTTAAAATAATGTGCTAAAGAGCCACAGAATCTAAAGCAGACACTGGAATGAGCCTAGGTGGCTGCATTAAGTGATACAATCAAAGCAGCTATTTGCAGGAGTGGTGGGGACCCAGGAGCAGTTTATAGCAATTGACTGACAGCTCTGTTCTCCAGATGGAGATTACAAAACACAGGAGGAAAACAAAAACTAAACTCTAAAATGAGAGCAGTTGAGAGAGAGAAGTTCTATGTTAGGACTACCTGAGAGCATGGAAACAGGATAAAGACTACCTTCTTCTGAGTAACAGCTAAGCTAGATGATTTCCCTACCACCCATCCATGTAACCCAGCCCGTGTCTCACAGTATATGCAGTTACTCTTCCATGCTCTAAGATGCCACAGCTCTTCTGGAGACTGCTATTCTACACTGGCAGGGTGACATTTGTTGTCCCACCTCTGGTTTCCATGGAGATTTAATTATGCACGTGATAGAATCATGGAATGTTTTGGGTTGGAAGGGACCTTAAAGCTCAACTAGCTCCAACACCCTGCCATAGGCAGAGACACCTTCCGCTAGACCAGGTTGCTTAAAGCCCCTTGAAAGAAAGGGGTGAATTGAGTTTTCCTAGTTAAAACTTGTTTCCAACTGCCTTCTCCAAGGAGGAAGATTTCAGGGAGAGAAAGAGCACCATGCAGAATCAGTGTTCATCAAAGGCCGAACAAAGCTCCCGTTCATTTTCCAATACTTACAAAGGAAAGGAAACAAATCATATCCAAGAATTAAAAAAAATATATTTCTGCTACTTATTCTTCTGTACTCAGATTAAGGACTTATTTTATACTGTTTTGTCACATACTTTAGTAAGTAACAAAAGTGTAATGATAATAATTACATCATTAATTAGAACAATTTCCACTGAATAATCCTTTTTTTGGATGGCAAATGCAACAAATTTCCTCTTGTGTGCACTCTTTGTGCATAATACAAGATGGCAAAACCAGTATCGTGCCAGGCTGAACACAACTCTGCATTTAAGGGTTTGGGGTTTCTTTAGCAGAGGACAAGCTGGGCATACTCTACAAGTTTAGTTATCTGTTGTCCAGATTAATACTGATATAGTTCACATGACAGGCTGGATATCTGCAAGTAAGATTTCCTTAAAGCTGCACAAAGAGTATCTAATGTTTTTTGTACTATTTACTAATAATGCCCAGGCAACTTCAGAAGATCAAGCTGCCTTTTGAAAAGCGCTTGTCAACATCTCAGCTATAAGGACTCCTACCTTTGATGTAGACTTTTTGTTAAGAATTAGAGACAAATAATAATATATAAGGATACCAGTACATTCTTAGGTAATTAGAAAGCTATCTTCCATCTTCCTAACCTAGAATTAAAACTATGCAAGCCTTTATTGCATCCTGAATATATATATATACGTATCTCTCATACATCCAGACAAAACACTACCGTTAAATGGGCGCACTTCAACAAAGTAGCCTTAAAACTACATCCTTTCAAGGCCATTTTAATCCCTTGTGGATGTACTCAAGAAAAAAAATAGACCTCTTATAGCCTATGGCCAAGGGTTATTGATGTGATCCAACTTTAAGCATTTAACTGAAATTGCCTGAATTATAAGCATAAACAAGGCAGCCTCCTCTGAGCAATGCTGAGCATAGATGTCAGCTTCTGCTGTGAACCTGCCTCTGCAGAAGCCTGCTATTTTCCATGAGATGGAGGGACCTTGGAGTAGGCACAGGAAACTGTCCTCTTTATTTAAATTGCTCAAATGAAAACAGATTAAAGCATCCAGAGCCTTTCCACCTTCAGCAAATTCATTTGACCTCTTTCAAAAGTCCTTGAGTACGTAAATCTTTAGTTCTATTAATGGACTGAGCAACGCTTGCTCTGCACCAAAGGGCAGCACTTCCAATGGACACAAAGGCACATCTCCTAAGTAACTTCCCTTCCTTTCAAGTGAAACGATGACTACGGAACATAATTTGACTGAAAACACATTTATTCCTCAACAATTCAGAGCATACTAAAACTGGCAGTGCAGTGATTATGTTGGCAATAGCACTGGCTGTTACGTACCCACTAATAGCTGAAGTAGGTCTTGACCACAGGCTCTGCTTGCCTTTTCTAAAAAGGTACTCACCATTATACTTGAAGGAGCTTATTTCTCCAGTGTCATCATCTACTCATAAGCAAAAGCAGTATCGCGCATAAGGACAGATGCACTTTCCACATTTTTTCACAAATTATTTAGACTTGAGCGCTGTAATAGCAGATTAAAGTCAGTTTATGTCGATTCTGGACTTGAAAGTTAAGTTTCTGTAGGAAAAGTCTTCGGTTCCATGTTAAAGCAAATATGAAACAGCCTTCTTCTCACCCCTTTTTCTTACTTAAAGGAAATACAAGCCCAGCTTCAAATTTAAGGATGAGAACTTTGGTAACTGATTGCTGGCTACAGCAGTTACCAGAAGAACACACAAAACCAGCTGCATACAAGCTTACTCCAGATTCACCCAACTTGCTCAATTAATTACTGTGCTGGAATGAGCAAACCATGCCCATGAAGTGCTGCTTCTGCAGCTCCAATCAAGGGTGCCTCAAACACCAGATCCAGAAAAACATTTCAGACTCCATCACAGCAAGCAAATTGTAAACATGAAAGAAACCCTTTCAGATCCTTCAGCAAATAGAACAAATATACAAAGAAAGTATTTAGGTTTCCTTGCTTTTAAAGACCAGTATCAAAACTAGGAATGTAAAGAAAGCATACATCAGGGACTTCAGCAGACTGAGCAGCTGTCAGCTCAGGCCAGGCCCCAGGCAGTGATTTCATCCAACAGTAGCTTCTCTCCTGCTAAGTTTAAGCTGTAGCTTTGGTTCATAAAACTATGGCCAGTGTCCAGGACCCTCCCCATTACAGCAATATTTAGGCACTACTAGCAACAGAGGCTATTAAAATAATAATCAGAAAGGCAGTAAGAAATAAGAGACTCTTTTGCTATGGGAAGAGTAATCTCTGCTGGGGTACATCCAAGATGAATACCAGCTACTTAGAGATGACTGGAAAAATCAAGTAGGAAGAATCCTCTTTTCACGTTCTCTTCATACTAAACCTAGAAATTCTGAGCCAACCCTATTTTTATGACAGAGCTAAAGCTAGTCATTTTCCCTCCCTGCAGCACAGCGTTTTCCTCTTGGTTGTCATAGAAGAGCTGGTAGCTTCAAACTGGTTAGATACCTACACCTGCAACAGCAGGAGTTGATACGAACTGTCCCAAACTCTTAATCCAAATTACCACTTCAAGAAAGCCATTAAAATACACATTTCCAACAATCACTCTGTTTGGAAAAGCTAGAACTAGGAACATTTAAAGACTGGTCAATAACACACGCAGTACTCATTAGATCAGTCTCAGCTGTACTTCCACAGAAAAAGTGGGCTATAATATTAACCCAACCAACCAACCAAAACCAAATCCTGTATGATCCAAAGGTTTTATCCTGTGTAAAATCTAAGGATGAGCATGAGAAAAATGCACCAGAAAATGTTCACGACTGAGTAGCATTCACCCCAGCTCCCCCAGCCAAAAAGAGCTCATACAGGCTCATTACTTAGCATCAAAATTGACTAACACATAATAATCCGCAGTGAAATATCTTGATAGAAAGTTATTTGTTTTGTGAGAAAAAGGGTTCCCGATTTATTAATCTTCAATATAAACAAGTGAAAGTTGAAAAGTTTTATAGCAAGAATCAGAAAAAGAACAGTAGAGATACCTAAATCTGAACTGCATGGGAAGAGTTCCTTCAGTTGGAAAAAATCCTCATATTAATTTATAATAATGAAATGAAACATGGGAAAGAAAGAAGAGTGACTGCACCGAGCAGCTAGATGTGCACTTTATCAATGGGAGATGAATTCAGCTTGGAAATTTGGCAGGCAGAGCAATCAGATAGCAACAGCATACTTGAGTAAGCAAACCTGGAAAGAGTTAAGACCAGATTAAATCTGTTGGTAGAATTTCTAAAACAGAATATTCTGTTTGACACAGCACTGAACTAGGAAATACAGAAGACTTTGCTGGCACTGCCATCTTGGAGTTTGTAAAGCTTTGTTTTAAGCTGAATTGTCACTACTTAATAAAACTTATTAAATAATACTGGGTTTTAACAGGCTTGATTATCAGACAGCAGTGCTCTCAGCAACCCTCTGGATATAGCCTGCCAAGAGATGTTAACAAAGTAGGACACTGGCAGGAACTGAAATGCTTCCTCCCCCACCACCTAAGTATCTATACTGTTTTCCTAATGTGGACCTCAATGCAAATTATTACATCCTGGTAATAAGTTTCCCACTACAATAAGGTGAAATGCTAATGTCATTTCTTCCATGGTCTTGTGGCATGCCATTTTCTCTGAATATAATCATCAGAAAGAACACAATTGGAGTAAAAAACCTGCACTTGCATTCCCTTAAGCTACACCACCTGTAGGTGGTGTATGCATCTTCAGGATACACAAAGCGAAAAAAAGTATACTCCGTAAGTGAATAGGTATATAGAATGCGAAAGAAATATTCCTTTGTTTTCCAACACAGTATTCTGAAGCACCTGCGGTAAGCACTGCTTTAAGAAAGTTAACTTAGAAATTCTTGAGAAAAAATTGCTCCTTGGGAAATGATCATGACTGGTCATGTCTTGGGACGGTTGAAGGCTGAGAATGGGGAGTATTAAAGTGCCCACCCATTCTGCATGAGTAATTGCTACTCTAAGGTGCAGCAGTTAGCTAGACCCCATCAAAGAGGGTGCTTCGTTTGGGGTTCACCAGTTAATACACACACTCCCCACCCCCCACATTTCTGCTCCCAGTTGCTTTGATGAACAGCTTCCACTTGTGTTAAAACCACTTAGAAATACCAACAGCAATAAATGATTCCTGCTATGTTAAAGATAAATGGAACCCCAAATCCTCTTTTTTTTCAAATGAGTGTTTTTCCCACTGCTGGGCACTGACTCTCCAAAAACCAGTGGAGTATTTCACTTTTCAAACTGCCTAAAAAACTAGAGTGGTACTTTAATCACGAGCCATAACCTCTCCTCCTCTTCAACTTAAACCTAATTACTAAAAGGATAGTGTTCAGGAGAATTCAGTGCACAACAGATGAGTCATTATGCTAGAAAGGGCATGAAACTTCCCAGGAAGACAAAGCACACACAAGTCTTGAGACTTGTCTCTACCAACATACTGGACTTTGGTGGGCAAAGGACTACAAAGCCAATCCATACAGAAGTGAAATGATACCTTATAAAACATGGGTACCTTGGAGCATTAATTATTGCTAAATAGGCAAGGTAAAAACAACAGCAAGATGGTAAGACTCTCAAGAATTTGCCTTTGGTCAAGCTTACTTGACTTAAAACAAAAAAGGATGGCTCAGAAAATGCAGAAGTTGCTTCCACCAAACCTGTATGGGCTAGTTATGACACTGTAAACCCTTTGGGGTCACAACTGTTCCTTTGCTTCAATTCATTCACAGTTCATAAGCTAGCCCAACAGAGACCCACACTACAACTTGCATTCAGGAATAGCATGATTCCAGCTGTAAGCACATGTCCCAAAAGAAATGTGATTTTAAAATCCACGAGATAAACACAAGGTCACAAAACGTTGGAGTTTTTCTTTAAGTTTTGGTAGCATTTCTCTCTGTAAGAAACAAAAGATAGAAAAACTTTTGGAAACCTGTACCTAGACACATGGCATTATTTACATCATGGTCTTTCAAAAGCGGTGGTGGCCCAGGAAGCTCTGCCACAGTTGAGAAGAACCTTGTATATTTTCTAGGGGTTCATGCCATTTAGAAGAAAAAAGATGACCCAAATACAGTTGAATTATTTTTAGAGTTCTACAGGAAAATAATCTTTCTGTACATCGCATTGTTTTTTCTCATTTTGAGAGAAAGCACTCGTTCAGAAAGTCTCTACCATGAGCCACAGTTCAAGAACTAGATTATTTACACCTCAAGGACTTTCATTCCAGTACTGTCTTGCAATACCAAACCACAATATCCATGCTCACTTGCTCTGACAATGCTGCTGCTCCTTCGTCCTCCCACAGGAGAGACTAAAAGGGTGGATTTTCTCTAGTTCCATTCTGAAGGAGTTTCAGTTAAAGAAAAAAAGACAAGCCTGTAGTATTTTTGGAGCTATTTTTGTGATGTAGTATCAGTGCAGCAGCTGGAGTGTCCTGGACATGTTCAACGAATGCACTTGTTTTGGTTGTGTTAAGGCAGAGATGGGATGTTGTTCCATTAAGTAACATCAGTGTGAGGCTATACAATGTGTGACTCATTTAAAGCACGTGATTTAATCAAGCAATGTGATTTCAATACCCATGTGGTTTTCTGTTGCAGTTCAAGCTGGTTTGGCACCAGAACTAGTTTTAGATTTGGATAAAGATACAATGGAGATTTATCTTTCACATCTACAGATGTGAAAAACCTAACACACAAATGGTTAAGAGAACTCATCTCAAATGAGTATTAATATCCAGTACTGATAAGCACTTTACAAAACATACTTTTATTTGGTAAGTGCTTGTATTTATAGCAGCCCATGTTCTTTTAATGTACTCCTGTAGGCAAATAGCAGAAAAATACAAAATATGCAGTCTGTTATGTACTTTCCTGAGCCAAGTCATCAACATGCAATTCACAAGTGAGTTCCATCTCTTTAAAAACAAAGTTTTAAATAGATATTTGACAGCTTTCCCCTTCTTCACCCCTCAAAGTGCTAACCCTCAGCTGGGACCTGTGATTTACCACCCCTTCAGCAGGTTTGCTCATTACATGCACTGGACATATGTAATGCACAGGCAAAGAAAGAGATCTGCTCACCCTTAGCAAGCAGGGCACTCCTCAACAGGCAACCAGACCAAATCTGGGAACAGCAAAGGATGCTGCTACTTAGAGGTGTGAAGCACTGGAGTGCTAAGCTTCATCTGAACGTATGTTTAACTACTGCTGCCACCGAATATAGCCTCCTTGTGAATCCATCCAGCAAGAGCTAGCAAAATTGGTAGTCAAATCTTCAGATAACATTTATGGCTTCCTAACTGTTTAACATATATGTTACGCTTTGCTTCCCATTAACACTTCCAAACTGCTTACTGCCCTTGTCTTCTCAATCCATCCATTAACAAACTTGGAGCATCCAGAGCTTGCAATTAGTAGAAACAACACTTGAACCTGCACCAAAAATCCTGAAACATGCTTCCATGTTCAGAGACATGGGTAGTGTCCCCTCCCTGCTTCCAGCATGGCCCTGAGATCCTTCTTGTTCCCTATGGGGAGAGGAATACAGTTCAATGACTGCTGCAAGAGAGGTTCAGAAGCATTTGGTGGTTAAGAGCACAACTGACAGCTAAGCATTCTGCATCAAAGACATTATTCTGATATACACAGCTTTTACTTGTACCACGGATGAAGCAAATGCACCAGAAAACACTCCGATGGCATTAAGTCCAGTGCTTTTCTATACCTCTGCGAAGAAGTACTTCATGCAGTACATATGAAGTGTGTGAATTAATAAGTTTTACTTAAATCATTTACCTTTTCACCAGCCAGCAATTATCCTGTGATAGCCGATGTTCTATAGTAGGCTCAGGCGCCTAAGCAGCAGCGTGTGGCCAAAAAACAACTGGCAGGAGAAAATGGCACTCACCAGCTGCAGATACTATCTGCTATTTTGTAGGTACCCTTTTACAAAAAGACTGTATTTACCCATACAGACAAGAATTCACAGGAGATGATAGTTCTGTGGCGGAGAAATAAAGCAACAAAGTAAATGCCATGAGAGATCCTTCTCCTGAATCCAGAGTGCCCTTGATCACAGCGTGAGAGAAGAAATTGAGCTCCATGACTGGATTTTAAAAATACAAAGGAAACAAGCTTCCAACCCCAAGCTACTGTGCTCTGCTCCCGATGCCATCCCAGGCCCCAGAGTGTTCTCAAAGAGCACTCATCTCTATTGGGAAAAGGTGAAAAATGCCTTCCTGCATGACATGCTGTCTGAACTGAGAGAATTATTTATACTTCCTGTGTTTATTTTCAATTATTAAACTGTACGTTGTTACAAACTATAAAATGTTTATAATTTCATGGAAACTATTTTTATTATTTATAGAAAAGCATCAATAACAGTAGATGGAATGCATATATACACAAGGATAAACTTTCCCTATTAAATAAGTGCAAAGATAATACAATCTGCAGCATTGTATGATACACTTCTACATTTTAGTCTCTAATCTTTTCCCCCTGGGCTGCACCTGTTCTCGCTGAACACTACTGAAGCACTTCACTACCATTTGTGAAGTGCTTTTCCTTTCATATTTGAGAATGTGGGAAAACCACACGATAGATCATGCTGAAACTCCCAGAACCCCCTCCCTTCTACCTAATCTTCAGCACATGCATGTCTATATATACATTTATATATATATATATGTATAAAATCCTTATGCACATCTGACTTCCTACAGAAGCAAAGAATCATTTATTCAGAACTGTGCCCATCTACTCTCATAAATGACTTTCAAGCAGGACTTTGATTTTTTCCTTTTAAATCATGTTTACCAATATGGAAGGAGGTGAGATGGAAAAAGAATGAGGGGAGGAGCTGTTAAAGCGATCTAATATGCAAGCATAGCAGCAAGGATCCCCATCCCCACCAGTATTTCTACTTTATGAAACACAGTTTTCAAATGCTTTACATTAGGTACTAATAGGTCAACTGGATGTAGAACAGCTCCTGCAAATTAACAGCA
>JBCJKH010017733.1:0-11501 GCA_039877255.1 Loriculus beryllinus
CGTTCTCTTGCAATCTGCCCAGCACCAAGGCCTCTGGATTGCTCACAAAATGTCCATTGTCACACAGCCAGTCCACATGTACACAAATCTAAACTATAAATGTTTATACACCCTTACTTGCAATAAGGATTTGAACCTATATCTAATAAAAGTACAATGATACTTTTTAGTATGCAAAAATATGTAAATTGTGCTTGATCTTGGGGACAGCATAACACCAACTTCTCCTCAAAGGCTTGATTGATTGACTGGAGAGAAAAGCTTTATATTCAGGATTGCCACTGCTTACCAGGGTTTTCTCCCTACCTATAAAGAAGGCCACAAGTAAGGTGATGCCTGTGAGGCTGTGACCGCTACTAAACACCACTAAACACCTTTCATTGCAATAGCCAACCTTCATCTTTGTGCTGGCAAGAGGGAGGAAATAGTCTGGTTTTACCTCTGTAAGTCAGGAGAACACCTGAGCTAGGCTGACCAGATTCTACAAAGGTGAAATGACTTTGTGTGTGTCATTATTACTGACCCAGGGACTCAGCTGGGGACACATGGAAAAATCCACTAAATCCTTTCCTAAACAGAGAATAACAAGAGTATTCCAAGACCAGTCATGCCATAAATATTTGTGGCAACTGAACATTCTTTTATTTAATGAACTGTGAAGCTGAATGGATGAATGATCTTTCAAGTGATCACACACTTTTAGCTCAATTTCAGGAGTTGGTTACTTTATACCAAAATAATAAGACACTTGTTAATGTAATGCTTATTTTATGTTACTTAAAGTCCACTGAAATCTGTAGAATTATTCTTTATTTATATTGGCATAAATAACTATAAAAATTATCAAATATCAGATTCCTGTAAGTTTAGGAATTTCTGATTATGTTTCTTTGGTGTGTTTGTGTCTACTAACTGACTGTTATGCAATTATAACTTTTTGTTTCAATTGGTGAAAATGTAGAAAAGATGTGCAGCTACTGCATATTCAGTATAGAAATTCCACACTCTAGAAAAGAAATTAAATCAGTCCTTACCTAAAAGAAGTTCTGGATGTCTTCAGCCAAACAAAAATGCTAGTAAAATCTCTAAGTATTTTTTTACTAAAAAGAAAAGAAGAAACCAAGTAGAATATTTTTTAATGGACACTCCCTGGAAGAGTCAAGGTATGTTTAACAACCTCCATGATTTTGCATATTTGAGCACCACAGGAGTAATAAGGTTGTTGCAATAACAGCTTTATCAGCTTCTTAAATAGCCGTAGATGTGCAATGAAAGTGTTATTGTCAGCCTGCTGTCATTCTCTAAACCCCTCCTAGTTAGTTTAAGAGAGCCTGACAATGAGTAGCAAAGCATGCAAAATGGAACATAACGGTACCCTTGGAAAAGCAGACAGCAGCAAATCTGTATGTCAGATACTTTGTTACCACATATTAAAACACTTGATTTTTTTCCAAGTGTTGTAAAAATATATAGAAATTGCAAGAGGGGCACTCTCTGGGATCTTTTAGACTCTCAAATTATTTCTTGTGACTCTGGTGAGCTCAGGGGTCATGGAGCATTGTCTGCTCCATTTGGAAAAGAAGTCTGAAATCCTCCATGTTGGGACTATGGCATGGAATATACAAAGGCTTTTGTTATGATTTACCTATAGGATCACTTATTTTAAATGAGCTTACAAAATTTTAATTCAAGGAGAAATCCAGCTCTCTTCTGTTGTTTTTCTTGTTTCTGTTTTAGGTTTGTTTTGGTTTGGTTTGTTTTGGTTGTTTGTTTGTTTGGGTTTTTTTTTTTTTTTTTTTTTGAAAGCTGGATGAATCATTGCTATAAAACTATTGTCCATGGCCATAGCAACATGGTATTCATTTCATTTATGCACTGGTTAGTTAATACATGTTTATTCTGTATAACTGAGTGAAAGGTGATACTGAAGTTCATATTATGTTCTTCTTTGAAGCATATGAAAGAGACATCGTGTCTGAGACATACAGTTTTAATAATACAGTGCATTAGAAGTCATTATTCTTTTAGAGATCAGTGCGCTCTGTATGTATACATAGAAATGTGTACATGGGTACAGCAGACACTGTCAAATGAATGAAAAATAAATTACTTTGCTGTCAGCACAAAAAAAAAAATCAACCCTTATTTCTGTGCTTTGCATGGCCAACAGAGCGCTGAATTGTTATCTGTTCTATAGACATAAAATGCTAGATCCACACAGAATACATGCTGATTATAAAAAGTAGCAGTGTTTCTCCACACCTGCTGCATCCCAACCTCGTAGTAGGATCAGACACAGCAAAGCCAGCTTCACATGAAGCTTATGAAAATGCGGCGTGGGCTGTCGTAGTGCTAAAAAGGTTGAGAACTATTGATCCAGAGAATCTATGACAGATTTCAGTGCTATCAGTGTCTACAAGTTCTTTCATCACAAGTGTAATTGGAGATATGTGAACCCTGTTTTGACATTGCAAGTGCTTTAGATGGCCTTCCTTTTAATTTACAGCAAATAGGAAATCACTCTCAATTTGGCAGCCTATTTCAAACAGTTAACAACACTTTCTAAAATAGTCCTCATTTCTGTAAATCAGATGTGAACCTATTTCTTTTAAAAGACCTCAAAAGTACAAAATTAATCTAAAAAATTGAAGAAGAGTGGTGACTTCTCAGACCTAATCAGGTATGATTAATTTGTTTATTTTGCATTTTTAAACATCAATAAGTTAGTTTTAGATGGCAAGCAAATGTGTTTCTTGGACTGGATGTGCATGTGGTATTCTTCCATGCTGAGAAATAGAAGTATGGCTGCATATGCAGTTATTAGTTAGCCAAGTCTGCTGCATGAGCACAGATTTCATTATTAACTAAACATATGTTAAAGTACTTTTTAATGGGATGTTGTTAAGTGCTTGTATATGATTGCATATATCTGAGGTTTACTTTAATTTTAAAAGCCTCTTAGACACCTTTGTCATGTTTCTCTTCATTGGGCAAATGGTTCTATTTCATTCTGAGAACAAGACAGCTTGACCTACTGAAAATATAACTTTGTTACTTGAGCTCATAGTCACCATGATTGTTTGACACCATTATATTCTGTAGACCTGATTTAATCTGTTTTATGCACCTTTATGATGAAACATAAAAGAATGTATATTCAGCCAGAAACAAAGAAGCCCCATCAAAGGAACTGCAGGTTGGTTTCTGGCATATGTATGTAAGGCATATGTACCCTTGAACAGTAGTCTTCAGTGAAGGTGTAAGGTTCCCCCCAGGCTTCCTGTCGGCTGGGTGAGATACATTGCATTTGCTTTACAATTAGCTCAGAATGTTTCTTCAGCCCAGCACCAGAATCTGCAGGGTAGGATATCTCCCTCTGAATCAAAACCTGATTACTGGCGGAGCAGCAGTGTCATGGAGGTCAGGTGGGGATGCTAGCATGAAGGAAGGGTTTGGAAAAGGAGCCAGAAGTTCTCTCTGAATACATGGAACTAGCTAGCATATCAAATGCAAGTCCTGTAGCTTGGTAAATAGATTTTATTTAACTTAGCCAGTACTACAAATTTACCAAGTAAGCACTGTTTTCAAGGAGTCACTATTCCGCATGTAGATCGCTTCTGATTTGACACATTTAGCTAGTTTAAATTTTTTGACACTGATTAGCATTGCTTAAGGGAGAACAGAAAAGGGAGAATAAACTAAGAAATTATTAGGTAGCAACAAATTTTGGCACATACTGCTGCCTCTCATTTCTACTAGAACTAGGACAAGGAAAAATCCAGAAGAATAAAAATGTGCATCATCTTCCTGCTGTCACAAATACTCACTGCAAGTTGCAGATCAGTGGACAGTGGTGAGGTGTTATGACCCAGATTATGTAAATTTTGATTACCATGCCACTGCAGTAATAAAAAGCAGTTAATGTTGACTGATTTCATAAATGGCTAAAGCACTCTCCATTGTTTGTTGTTGAAATTCAGCATACTTTTGTACTTAAAGCAAAAGTTACAACTAACTGAGGTCTAATTAGATTCACTTATTAACCAATGATTTTTATGAGGTAATAAAAGAGCCTGTCGATTTCTAAAGTTGAAGGATATATTGTGCTTATCTAAACAGTTTTGTAAAGTACTCTCTCCAGTTTTAAATGCGAGCCATTGTTGAATGACAGGATAATGAAATGTGGGGAAAAAAAGATGTAGCTATGATTTAAATGGTTGAAATTTATGGAAAAATACAAAGTAAAATGGATCAGTTGATATCTCTGGATGCATTCTTATTTCTGTATACAATGAGAAATGGTTTTCAAATTAGTTTCTTTTTGTTTACAGAGAAGTTTTGTATTTTAGGACCAGCTGCATCTACAATAACTGGATATAATAAATAAATGATATATAATTTTAACTTATATTTTAAATATATGTATTTTATATACATTATAAATATATAACAAATACTTTCTTAGCATTCTTTCCATTCACATTTAAGATCACACATGATCTTAACATGCAAGCATATCAAGCATTCCACATGTCTAGTCAGAATCAAATTATTTGTGCTTGAAGACCTTTTCTGTTATGGAAAGGTCTTCCTGGCCACACCCAATTAAAAAAAAGGAATTACAAACCAGACTGTGTTTTTAGTTTCTTGACCAGGTCTTGTCTCTTCTCACTGCACCTTGGAAAAAATCCAGAGAAAGATAGATTTTAGTTAAATTGAGTTACAGCTCTTCAGAATCCACAGGGATTTCCTTTTCACTTCATGATGGTTTTATATGAAAATTCTGGAATGTATTTCTTGCATGGTTAGCTTGTATTGAAGAACTGTATTATTAAAACTTCATGCCTTTACATACAATTACCCAGCCTCTGTGCTATGGTATTTTAAAATGTTACATGCAACATTACTTTGATATGAACATCTTATATTGTCACATTTATACTGGAATAAAAAATGAATCTGATATAACCTATTCAGTTGTCAGTAGGAGTAGGCAGGTATGGACTTCATCCTTGGCTTTCAGTTGACTAGGTCAACTATCTATTTCTCTCTCTCTCCAAGACATGCAAATTTATATAATAGCTATTAACAGCAGCTACAAAATGAGGACTGCAGCCAGGGTTAGACTAAAAACTGCATAAGGCAAACCTGGAATGTATAAACCTGCATAGACTGTTTCAATTCTCTGTTACTACAAAGTATTCTTTAATCCAGTAGATTTGGGATATGTTTGGCGATATTAATTCAATGTCAGGAACCTTAATAAAATGCATCTGACTTCTTAAATACACATCCAAAGAGTTTTTGAGACAAAAGTTCCTTTTTCCATGAAAACATTTGTTCACATAAATATACTCAAATGCACAAAATAGTCAGAAAGCTTAAATAACTTTTCTAAGGTCTGGATTGAGAATTAACTAGTCAATCGTTAATGATTTCCAACTATAAATAGAAAGTCATAGGCCTGAGTTTTTCAAGGTCAATCATGTATATCTAAAAGCGAGATAACAAATTTATATTCTTTTTCTGACCTAATGTGAGGGGACTGCAAATCCCATGTTTTAGCTTGCAAACTCATTTTCTTGCTGCTTGCTTAGCCCTCTTCGCTCCTAATATATCATTTGAGGAGCTGCATGGAAAGTTTTTTGTTTTGAACCCATAAGCACACAGTGCAAAGAGTAAGGTGGCAACCTTTAAAAGTAGCAGGACACAGGACAATGCCAGCTATAGAATACCAGCACTTCAAACAACACTGGGAGTGCTCATGGGAAGGCCTGATGTTTCTCACTGAAATAATCAATTGGATTTATAAATATTATGGCTTCAGAGAAAACTTGGAAAACAAGAAATATAAAACAAGGTTAATTTTTGGTGAGAGACATATATTATCTCACTATTCTCAAGCCAGACTGGTACTGGTGACATACAGGATTACTGCATGTGTTGTTATGAACTGGCTCAATAAGGAATAAAAAAAGTACCAGATTAGAGAGAGGTTTCTTCCAGGAGCCTTTGACCCCGCTTTGGGATGGCAAGCACACTGCTGCTCAACAAGGTGACATAATGGTGGAATCTAGCCATAAAACATTCCACCAATGGTCTTCAGCTGACTTCTCTACAATAAAGTTCCCTCTAATAATAATTAAATATGTGCAAACTTAAGGAACTTCACTGAGGACATGCATGTGTGAGAGGATTTAAAAACAAGAAGGTAGAAACGCAGGCTAATTTCAGAAACAGTATTGATTCCCTTTATTTAAAAGGAAAAAAATTCTACATTTAAGCTATTATCAGGAGGGATTGTGTGTGTGCATGTGTGTGTTGCAAAGGTAAAATTCTCATAATTCTACTGGAGATTCACTTGAGGAAAATTCAGACTCAAGTTGCTGCTTGTCATGCTACCTACTCTGCCAAATAAAGCAACACTTAGTGAAGGCTGAATATTATACAATCTACTTCATCTGAATGAAATTCAATGGGCTACCACGGTTTCATGGATATGGTTGTGTCAGGAGGGCTTATGATAGCTAAGGAAAACCTATGGGGATTTATATATATATATATGTATATATATACACACATATATATTAATGAGCTTCTTATGCTTAACTGAAAACAGCATGCATTACATGCTTGTACTGTGCCCTAAATCTGCCTCAGCTGGTACTAATGGCTCAGCTTGGAATTGTATGGCATTATACACATGGGTATTGCCCTAGGGTTTTGAATCCTTCTGTAGTCATTTCTTTATTTCCTTCTGAAATTACAGTCACAAAATTGATATCAAGAGGATATTTTCTCACTTTTTTGAATGCATTTTTACATTCTTCCAGCTCAAACTGTGCTTTTGGATAAAATTGGAAATCATATTACACTTTGAGTGAGTGAGGGACTATAATTCATGACTCACCAGTTTAATCTCCTTTATACAAAAGCTTTTCAGTACAGGTGATCTGTGAGGCATGCCAAGCCTCCAAGACAGAATTCACAATTCCGATAGTAAAATTAACTGAACCTATGTAGGAAAACAAAAACATCTGCAAAGAGAAGCAATATGCTTACTCCCTTTGGTGCTAAAGTTGTGCAGGCTATATAATATGTAAGAATATTTTTTAACTGAAAGAATGATTTGGAAGATTCAGTCTTGGTGAGTCTTTGATGGATGCTGTAAAACTTTCTAAGAAACCAGCTCTTTGAGGCCAGCATTTCTGTTTTTCCAGCATCAGCTATTACATGTTTTAGATATGAATGCATAAACAAGTCACTGCAAGACATCCTACTCTGCCCTCTACTCTGCTCTCTTGAGATTTCACTTGGAGTATTGTGTGCAGTTCTGGCATTCGCAACATAAAAAGGACATGGAACTGTTGGAACAAGTCCAGAGGAGGGCCACGAGGATGATCAGGGGACTAGAGCACCTCCCATATGAAAATAGGCTGAGAAAGCTGGGGCTGTTCAGCCTGGAGAAGAGAAGGCTGAGTGGAGACCTCATAGCAGCCTTCCTGTATCTGAAGGGGGCATTTAAGGACGCTGGGGAGGAACCCTTCATTAGTGACAGTAGTGACAGGACAAGGGGTAATGGGTTAAAACTTCAACAGGGGAAGTTTAGATTGAATATAAGGAAGAAATTCTTTATTGTAAGGGTGGTGAGGCACTGGAATGGTTTGCCCAAGGAAGTTGTGAATGCTCCAACCCTGGTGGTGTTCAAGGCCAGGTTGGACAGAGCTTTGGGTGGCATGGTTTAGTGTGAGGTGTCCCTGCCCATGGCAGGGAGGTTGCAACTTGATGACCTTAAGGTCCTTTCCAACCTTAACTATTCTATGATTCTATGATCCTATGATGTAGATGGCCTTCTCCACAGTCCCTATGCACAATCACATCTCTATTAGAAAATAGTGAATGCACTGAAGTAGCTTTCTTTCATTAAATGAAGTCCTTCTTTTTTTGTCAGCTAAGCTATTTCATACATTCTATGGGATACTGTGGTATTACTGTACAAAACACGGTAGATTGCTTTTGAATTACACCTACCTAATTTTTGCTCATGTATTGATAGTCTGAGTCTGATAGACATTTTGTGTTTTCTTGGAATATTACATTTTGTTTATGCACCACATCAGGCTTGTTGCCAAGGACTTAAACTGCAGGCTCAAAACCAATGTTATAATAACAAGAATGTTTTACACCACATTGCACTCAGCCTCAACAATCACCTTATTCCCTTTAATGGCAATTGCTAGCAACAAAACTAAGACACCATGGGGTGAGCTCATGTTAGGAGATCATTTACACTGCTAGTTGCCAAAAAGTGCAGTTTGGTCAAGTGTCAGGTTCTAGAGAAATCCTGCAAAATATAGTGCCTCTGTGACCTTACTGCAAAACAGAATTTCTCATATAACAGCTCCAAGCTGAACTTAAGGTATCCTTATCTGTGACTTTAATTTATAATACCTTTCTCCCATATAGATTCTCTAGTGTTTTATAATAACATTATTTAGCAGACCCTTTTCATCAGTGAGAGAGGCAGTGTCTCTCCTTTTACATGGTTGCCTATTTTCACTAAATTCATAGGGACTAGATTTTTTTGTGAAGTCTCTGTCAAGTATCAGTAAGATATGAAATTTTAAGTATAGGAAAGACAGGCATAAAGATAGCACAAATGAACAATTTTTTGAGAAACTGTTAAAAATAACCTTGAATATCTTAAAAAATGATAACTAAAGCACCCAAGCATAATTCTAATAAAAAATATTGGCAGGGTGCTAGAGCATCAGACATATGAATAGCAAATCTCCTGTCTTTGGTTTCCAGCAAATCTGAGGAGCTCTTCAACAATATATCTCTACTGCTTACATTGAAGGAGTGACAGTGGCAGCTGCAGTTCTCCTAGCCACACCAGCAGCTCAGAACATCAGCCACAGCCTGCGGTGTCTTTCAATGGTGTGGGTTAACGAGGGCCCTTCAGCTGGCAGGTTGGTAACCAAGAGCAGTCACAGGAGTGGGTGATGCTGTGGTCAAGCACCAAGATCGCTTTCCACTGCAGCAGCAATGAGAGCAGGTTAATGAAGTTACACCGTGAATGAGCACAGAAAGGGTCATTTTGGGCACCATAAGTCAGTTTGCCAGTCACAGTTGTATTCTTACCTTTCTTTACAGATGAGGCAACCCCTTTTTAAGAGGGCTGGAGATACCATCCTAATGCTATGCTCTTACTTGTTAAACTTCCCCTGCCCCCACCCAAAAATCTTTTTGTTCTCTCTTGCTCCTAGGTCCTAAGCATCTTTATTTTTCCAAATTTATTTCTTGTATAACTCTATATGACAGTGTTCATTGTGAGGGCATGATAGAGAGTAGGCACAGTACTCTTTGCAACTTCACCACCCTTACAGCCCAGACTGGAGAATCCCACTGTATAGTTAGTGACTCCCTTGGTGCCAATATGCGCAGCTCCCCAAGGGACCAGCAGCACATGGGTATGCACCAGCTCACAGCTTGGCACACAGAGAGTTTCACTACTTACAAAAGATTGCAGGCCGTAGAGAACACCACAGAATATCTTTCCTGCTTTGACTTTGGCATTGCAACTCCAGTGTCAGAGTCAGGGTAGTGTTTCCTCTGTGTCTGATATTCTCAGGCATATGAAGATTTCCTGCTTTGGAGAAGAAGCCACTGTGAGGCAATCTATAGTATCTATGAGCCTCTACCTACCTCAGCAACTATAACTTTTAATTCTAGAAATAGATTCTTAGAATTTTGTATTTAGCTCTGGAAATGTGTGCGAGGAGAGGTTTAGATCTTTCTTTACATTTCTTTTAATAGTGAGGTTTGTTGAAGTAGTTTCTGTGCCATAGTATCTCTTCTGTTGAAGATGATCATATGCTATACATTTAAGATACTGTGGCTCCTCACAATGAAATCCATATCAAATAATATAGGTTGGGTTTTTTTTTTCCCCTCAGCTCTATTTATCAAATAGGTAATGGTCTAATTATAAGATATTTTAAGAGTACACCTGCTAAATAACTTCAGAACACAAGTTGTAACATGTGCCAACTCTCTACATACGTAAAAATTTAAAAGAATACTTAGTAGGATAATAACTCATAAGGCAAATTGTCCTGATTGTACATTTTTTCTTTGCTCAATCTGTTAAAGTTCTGGATTTTTTTTCTTTTTCTTTTTTGTTTTTCTTCACAAGGGCATGAAATTTTGCTAATGGATTTAACACCACCATTTGGTCCAATTTCCTCATGTCTACTTCAATCAGCACACAAACCACTACACAGGAGGAAAAGCATGGAGATTCTTCTTCATTTCAGGGCCCGGAAGGAGACAATCTGCTTTGTTTTGTTTTGTTTTGCTTTTTTCCTTTGAAAAACTGTATTTAGTGATGGGTTAAGTAACTGCAGAGCTGTGTCCAGAACCATTGACATAAATGCAGTTTCCACAAAAATTACAAGAAATAACATGGACTTTTCCTACCTTTTAATTTTCATTACAGTTTACTCTGTTGCTACTTACTTGCTTCCTTCTTTGAACTTTCTTTCCCTCCTTTCTTTACATTTAAAATTTCATTTTTTGCCTCACAATCTCTTGACTCTCTGAATTTAGCTTGAGATGTGTTTCTGTGAACTTCTTTTTTCAATGCAAGATGTATATCAAATTTTTGTTTGTCAGTTCTCTCATTTTGTGGACTTCTCAGAGAACTGAGCAGTGTGATGCTCCGTATAGCAAACCTGAAAGAACAAAGTGATCAAAGTCAATTGCCTTGCAAGCCTCATCTTTTATTATACATTGTTTCTATCACGATCAGATCAATGCTTTGTCACTGCAAAAAGTGCTAGCATGCCAGGAAAGTCTAGTGATCCACCTAGTCTGTTAACTTTAATACCCCAAACTTAAAAGTTATTTTCTCCTATTTTAGTGGAGCACTACTTTATCATGCACTATTGAAAAAAAACCAAACCCAAAAATGACCAACAGTTCTGGTTTAACCCCAGCCTGCAACTATGTACTGCGCGGCTGCTCACTCACTGCCCACCTTCCCTACAGAAGGATGGGGAAGAGAATAAGAAAAAAAGGACCGAAATATTGACAGACAAACATAATCCAGTCCAGATTAGACAGTTTACTCAGCACCCTGGAGGGGATAACTGTTTTGAAATCTTTGCTTTACCTGACTCAGCAAGGGCTCAATCTCAGACCCCCACACCAGAGATGGATTTGTAATGTTTTTCAGGAGATCTCTTATTAGAATAGAATCATATAATAAAATCATATAATAGAATCATAGAATCATAAAATAGTTAGGGTTGGAAAGGACCTTAAGATCACCTAGTTCTAACCCTCTGCCATGGATAGGGACACTTCACACTAAACCATGCCACCAAGGCTCTGTCCAACCTGACTGTCGTGGTTTAAACTCAACCATGCAGCTCGTTCACTCACTCAACCCCCCTTTCTTGCCCTCCCCTTGCTCACGGAGGGATGGGGAGGAGAAT
>JBCJKH010017734.1:0-17177 GCA_039877255.1 Loriculus beryllinus
GTCCTTGGTCAGAGTAAACATTACTGAGCAGCAACTAAAAACATCGGTGTTATCAGTGCTGTTCCCAGGCTGAAAGTGAAAAACACAGCACTGCACCAGCTACTAAAAAGGAGAAAAATGATTGCTACTGCTGAACCCAGGACAGCCATAAAAGTTGGGTTTCCATTGTTGAGCTCTAGAATCAAGCAGCAAGTGAGGAAAAGGCTGGAACAAGCCAGAGTTTTCCTGCTCATGGAATCACTTGCAGAAACTCTGCAGATATTTTTATCTCTGTAAGTGCTGAAACCTCCAGTTTGTCAAAAGCATAGAACCAGCAAGATGCAGTCATGGACCATGTATGCTTTCTCAGTCAGCTCAATGGGAAATGAAAGAAGTCCTTAAACTACCATCCTGAGTATAGATATATAAATACAGGTCACAAATTATAAATTTCTCAGAAGGGAGGACTGCCACCAACCTGATTTAAAGTCTCAGAATTCCAGAAGATTACCCTGGAAAATTAAGAGCAGCTAGGACTCAAGACATGTAGTGTGCTAAGCAAGGCTTTAAAACATCACATTTCACTGCCGTTTTAGTCTTCTGCAGCAGTCTGGAAGTAGGTGTATCACAAATACTCTCTAGTTTCCACTCAACTCAAAACAGCTGTAAGATACTTTGGTTGTAGTTTATAATTGCAGATGAATTATCCTGAAAGGATAATCAATCAGCAACCGTTTTCTAGGCTGTATGTGACACTAGGGAAAACAGAACCAGTTTTGCTGTCTTTGAAGTCATTTATTTTTGTGTATTTTCACTGTAAAATAGTTGGAAGGTACCAAGAAAGATCCATCTCATGCAAATACAAGGTCATATCTAATGAGTAAAAAGCTGACAATTCCAGTGGGCCATAGGGTCATATTGCTGTTATTCATTTCATAACAGCATAAAAAGGAAAAAGTTGCTATGCTATGTCTGCAAGATCAAGCACACTGCAGCCACAGATGCTACTGCTATGTAATAAGAGGGAATCAAACAGCCTGTAGAGCTCATCACTGATGTGTGCTTGAAGTGATCTGCAGAAAAAGCATCTTAACTACCACATTCCTCAAGTTCTGTGCAATGCAACTGAGAAGCCAGGTTATTTACGATTATAGCTAGATCTATCTGCAGTGATAGACCACAAATTCTACACATCAGCTTATCCTCAGGATGAAGTTTTTCTGTCATGGAGAGTTTCAGAACATCTCTAGATGCCTCCAAGTACATAAATTCTCAGCTATACAGTGAGATCCCCATGTCACAGTTACAAAAACACTGTTCATCCACTTGTGATAGGTAAATTACAATATTTTTATCAGATACTTAGAAATAACAACATGTGTTCTTACTCAGGTTAAGCATAAATAAAGCAACTATTTGTGAAGTATGGCATCAGTCTGACTTTTAAAAAAACCCCATACATCATTAAAACATTCTCACTCTCTTGACACCTTTTTTTTCCCCCACTCTTTAGAAATAAGAGAGGAGGAGTTTAACTAATAGCAAGCACAATCCAGACCATCTCAGAAGGACAAACTGCCTAAACTACTGGGTAAAAATGGTAAACCACTCTATATAGACTTCAAACATGAACCTAACAGCCTATTAAAAACAGATGAGCCTGGATAGATGGCTGAGGTCAATGACCTAATGCTTTGCTGCAGAAACAAGTGTGAATATCAGAAGCACGACAAAAGCCCATCTCAGAAAGCTTTTAATCAGTAAGAGTGTGGAATTGCTAACTCCATCAGGCCATGGGGCATGGAAATGTGAAGGAGCCTCTGTCTATCAGACTATTAGAGAGAAGCAGCCTTCTAAATTCAGGTTGTCTCTCCTTCCAGAAAGGGCAATTAATCTGACAAGGCAGCAGTTGACCTCTCTGTGGAGCTGCATCACCCAAGCCAAAGCAATTTGGAGCATTATGCATTGCCATCTATCAAAGCTGAAAACACACCCAGAAGAAGAGATTGCTGTATTTTAAGTACAATTGAAATCGATTTCAGGTAGCTGAGGCAGTGCTGGTGTAAGACTGGGCATCACTGCCTCCACCAAGGTGCACACATTGCAGCATTTTGCAGTAGGAGAGCAGAGAGCTACTGACTGAGCCATAGAGGACAGCTTCTGTCAGCATGGCTATAAGCTATAACACTCTCACCCAACATGAAATCAGGACATTTCCACCATCATTTCCATCCCAGGAAACTGATGTTGTCACAGGAACGGCTGCAGCAAAATCCAGCACTGTGCCAACAGCTACTGCCTAATCGTATTGCACTGGGACAAGCAAAGGCTTATGGCACAAACATAAGCAGAGTTCTCCAAAGCCTCCCAGGGAGGCCTGAGGAGGGAAATTGGAAGTGTGCAGCTCTCCCTGAGGCAGTGAGGAGGCTCCTGGACATGGGCATTGGATGAGATAGCAGTGCTGGAGCTAGAGTGCTGCTCAAAGCAGCATGTGTTCAAAAAAAAAAAAATAGGAATTTGCAGTCTACAGTTGCTGGAAATGGAAAAATCTCTGTAGCCCTGCCTTTGAACCCAGGCACTCTCCTTTTTATCACAAGTCCCTGCTTTAAAAATGTAACAGACTACAAAACCTGGAGTTAAATACTTTGGGAGTACAGATGAAATCTCAGAAGCAACAGTAAAATAGTTCATCTCAAGATATTTCAGTCATCTCTTTTCAGTGATAAGCACGCAGTGAGCTGCAAAGATAAGTTTGCCCTCCATATCTTCCTGGTCAACCAGTAATCAAAGTTAGACTTGGTTTCTTTCTTAATTTCTAACCCTAATTTCTTTCCTGAACACAAGATTTATTTTGCTTAAAAAAAATCATGTTTCCCCATTATCTGTAATACTTTTAATTAGCCAACAAGGATGGGGGGGGCGGGAAGGAAGTAAAGCAAGTTCTGAGAGCTTAAAGTGATTACAGACATACTGTTGAACACAATTTCCCCATGTATAGTGAGAAATTAAGGGTAATAAAACCTTTGCTTAAACAATGTGATGCCAAGCCTTCTAGAAACTCTCATAGGATCAGGCCTTTTTCTTGCCCCATTAAATGGAGTAATCCTGTTAGAATTACTAATTGAATAGTTTTATCCTTTTTTATAAAGGAGGAAAAAAAATCATCATTAGATATCATTTCACATGTACACATTCTCATGTTGTCTCAATTTCTTTCCAAAATTGTTTTCCATTTCAGTTAAAGAAGATAAAATAACCTGCCCTAACATATCATTCAGGATTATCTCCCTAAGCTTTGTCAATAAAGATCAACAACTGTTTCCAGAATGTCACCAGTTATCAACCAAGGACACAACCAGGGTAGCAGTTTTTAGGTCAGATGGGGTATAGCAATCCCCATGTGCTTCTATGTAGAATAATCTTTCCTCAAACAGCTTTACTGCTACATTTTCAGGCACACAAGTCTGAAGTACTTGGGTAGTTTTTGGGTAGTTTGGGGTTTTTGTTTGGTTGGTTGGGTTTTTAAGGTTTCTTAAAGAGGTACTTTTGTTGTGAAAAAACTGATACAAATTCGCTGACTTTATGCTAAACTCATTTCTCCTCCCAGTTTAAAGCAACCTTTGATGCAAACTAAAATGTGCAGGTGTCACAGTCTATCAGTATTGTATACCAGAGATGTGCACAACTGAAGGGTTTTGGCACTTTCTCCTTCCAATTTATTAAAGGTTGTGTCAGAATAAATTCATGTAAGCAAGGATCAGATTTTATTAGGGGAACATCATTTGCTTTTAATGAATAAGAGTAGTTTAGGAATATAGCTGATTAACTAAGCTAGCATTTGAGAGATGAGTTGTTTCTCCTCACTCCTACCACTGTTTGTTTTAATCCTACAAGTAAGCATAGCACACACTCTCAGGTAGCAAACCAAACTGTGTTATGACTGTAGCCCAGCTCAGCAAAGCAGACAGCAATGTTCTGTGTCTATCACTTTTCAACACAGCAAGATGTGTTAAGGTTCTGTTACTTTAATGGAACTTTATGAAGTGCTTAAAGATACACAATTTTTTTCTAAAGAGAAGCTAATATATGAGGCTCTCCAAGACTGCAACCATTTAGGAGGCATAAGAATCAGCTAGTTAACAAGAGTCCTCCACAGTAGATGAGAACAGACATAATGAATACGGCCTCTGGTCCTTAAATCTAAATTACAAATTCTTGGAATATCCTTGGGGACTGTCCATCAGGAATGTAACTGATCCTCGCCACCAAAGAGATTTAAACTGATGGGGGATCTCTCCAAGCTATCACAAAAGGACAGGAATGTTTTGTTGAACTCTTCCCAGCTCTTCAGCAAGGTTTGAGTACTGCTTTCTCCACCACAAGAGGTGACGGATTCCTGCTTGTATCTTATTATCAGTCAGGCTGGAATAAGAGAAAGTACGCCGTGCTTGCATAGAATCATAGAATCACAGAACAGTTAGGGTTGGAAAGGACGTTAAGATCATCTAGTTCCAACCCCCCTGCCATAAGCAGGGACACCTCACACTAAACCATGCCTCCCAAGGCTTTGTCCAAGCTGGCCTTGAGCACTGCCAGGGATGGAACACTCATAACTTCCCTAGGCAACTCATTCCAGTGCCTCACCACCCTAACAGTAAATTTCTTCCTCAAATCCAATCTAAACCTTCCCTGTTTAAGCTTTAACCCATAGGCTGGATAATTTAATGAGGAGTTCTCAAAACTCGTTACTTGAAGAAAAAGACAGATTTCCTAACACTTTAAATATGTAAAATGTTCAAGAGTTTCATATGTGAGTAGAAAATCCCAAATAGTGATCATGGGCTGTGTAGACAGAGATCTTGTCTATACCTGTCCACAGGCAGCATTACATATTTTATAGCACATTGCTAAATCTTACATTTTTAATCATGCCAATACAGATGAAGTGGTAAAACATCTCTGGTCACTTTCAGTATGGACACAGCTGCTTCATTCTAAATCTGCCTGCTTCAATAAAAGTTATTCCCAATTCGACACAAGGAATAAGCTACTTCAGAATATCTAGTTCTGCTTTCTCATTTGAAAAAAAAAAAATAGGCATACAAAGTTATGTGAGAAAATTATGGGCCAAAAATCCCAAATTTTACTCATTTATCTCTTCTTCCATGTAGAACCAAGGCAGTAATATTCTTTGGTCAGTTCAAATTAAAAATTTTTGGGTTAACATTTTACAGTAAACAGTGTGTCAGAGAGTATTTAATCAGTCAAATTCTTATATTAATCAGAGCACTGAAAATACAGCCTAGATAAAATATAAATTTAATTACACTTATCCATTTAATTTTAAAAAGCATGGCAGTACCTTACAAGCCCTTTTGTGTGCTAAGGAGTATAAACAAAAATGCCCCAGACTGGGTAATACAGATAGACATTGTTATGTAAAAATCATCTCAAATTTAAAAAGAAAATACGTATCTATTTTTAAAAGCTACACTGTTTGCTTGCATGAATTTTTCTTATTACCCATGTTAAGATAGCTATTTTAAGAATCTCAAAGCAGAAGACAATATTGAAGAGTGAGAACCTTAATAAAACCACAAGATTCAATTAAGCTTTCTTCGCCTGCCAGGCGAATCACTGAAGAGCCTCGTTTCTGTAGGCAGAGGTGTGCGACAAATTTCCAGCATTTGGCCAAGGATGCTCCCAAGCCCCAGGAACTTGTCCACCCCCATTCATAGCTAGGTTAATGGAGATAGGCCTTAGTTCGATTTTGATTTGAGGCTTTCTTTGGACCTGTGAGATTTCTCAGCCTTCCCACATGTCCATTAGAAGAAGAGTGCATATTTTGTCTGTAAAGATCATTTTAGGAAAAGATCTTCAAATGATATAAAAATATACCTGTATGACTCTGTTGAAGACTGTGAGAAATCCATTAGTCTGTACGAGCTAATAAAATGCCTTCAATATGAGAAATGTTCTTATAATAAGCAAAAGGGAATAAACTTAATAGCATGGCTATAACATATTAAAATATTTTCTTGTACATCTTTCTTTATATCTGATGGAAGTTATGATGACTAGAAAAAGCTATAAGCTGTAAGTTAAAATGTAAGAGCAGACTTGTCTCAGTACTGGTAATACCATAGCCCATCTAGTTTCTGTAAGATACTGTTGGACATTAGGCATGAGTAAAAAGGGTGACATTACCCATGTTGTTTGTTTTTCCTTACATCTGTTTTTTGTAAGTGAGCTAAGAGAATTACTGGCTGAGAAACCAATGTAAATCTTGATTTGTGCTAAAATTGTTTAACTGCCTATTTTAAAATTCAGCTGTAGGCTTGGAGTCATCTAGTCAAGTGAAGCAAACAACAGAAAAGCATTTAAGTGACCAACTGTCCAATACAAGCAGCGAATGAGGAATAATGAATAGTCAAAGCGGTAATGCCTCTCCAACAGTAGTGAACAATTTAAAACCTGAAAATAACTCAGACAGATTTTGGAATAATGTAAAGTAAGAGCCCGAATTACAAAGTACTGAAATGTAGGTGTATAAAGCTGTTGAAAACAGAAGATAATTCTGCACATAAAGTTTTCACTGCAAAACCTAGTGCCTAGTCTATTTATTAACATCAACATCATCCTTAGTACTGCGTCATTATTAAAGGAATGGCTATGAAACTCGTAGAGACTTAAACATTGAAATAATTGCCAGTGAGGTGTCCTAATGGAACAGAGAGTATCTAAAATGGCTGAAGCATCTAGACTGGAGTTAAAGTAGCCATTAGGCTCTCAAGACATTTTGATTAGCAGTTTGGAGTGGATGAAACTATTAATAACTAACTGACTTTGATATGTTTGTTTCTTTTAATCCCATCGCCTTGGTTTGACAGAGGTACAAATCACATAATTAGAAGCCTTGTTCCACTAAGAAATCAGTGTCAAGTGACACTGGGCTCATTTATCATGTCAAAGTCAGTAGGCCATGTAGGTGTTTTTAATCATCCTTATCCTGATAGGAGTTAAGGCACAGAACAGTAAATGGTGTTTGACATTCAGAATGCTTGGAGATTTTCAAAGTCATGTCTAAATAAAGTCCACATTGGAAGACATGGTTTTAAAAAAACATATTTAAAAAACATTTCCAAACAATAATAAAAAGAGGAGTTTTTTACATCAGAGCTACCATTGCTAAAACTTTAATTTTTACTTACATGCAGGTTCCTATACATATCTGCCATAAGGAATAAGTATGTGGGAACTCAAAGATGGGCTTCTCTTTTAAAAAAGACATGACTTACTTTGCTTCTTTTTTTTAGGTACTTGGGGTCAGTAGTTCAACTAATTACATTTCTAAGCCATCGTTTGAGAATGACTGTGCAAGAGAAAGGAAGAAATCTTTTGGGATAAAATTATATTGAATTTTCATCACACTGTTTTCCAGTAGTCTGTTAACTGAATAATATATCTGCTGCCTTTCAGTGATATGAAGAATGTCATCCATTTTTGGATACCTGAAAGTAGCTGTGGGAAGGTCTCATGTTGTTTTACCTTGTACACACAGGGCTTCATCGTGTTGTCACAAAGGCAATCTCAAAGCTTCTGTTGAGCTGTAATAGTGCAGGATTAGAGTCTAGAATGATGAATCTTTGGGAGATCATAGATTTGCCATACAAACAGTTAATACCAGCAACTAGCCAGTAGGTTTTGTTCTTACTAAGTAATAAACATAGCAAATATTTTTCTGAACTGATTATAAAATAGTATAGGAAATAAAAGACAGTTTGCCTACCATATAGGGTTATGCAGATTATATAAGCATTTTTTATCTCATTACAGTTTCAAAATGCAATCCAGAGTAAAGCATACAGAGTAAAGCAACAGAAAAAGTTAAACGCTCAATGGATCACAGGGAATTTCATAGGATATCCTAGATTATTTTAGCTAATTTTTTTGCTAATTTTACAATATTGTTCAAGACTCTCTTAATCATTTATGTATTATTCTGAAAGAAAGCCTAACATCATATTACAATATTCTTAGAGTAAATAACCACTATCAAAATATAGATGAAAGAAGCATCTATAAAATTTAAATTAATTTCTGTCCTCTTTACCACAGTGACCAATTGCCTTTCTGTTTTCAAATGTAACGCTCATTGAGTTTACAATTCAGACACTCTAGTCTTCCTAAGTATAATGAACAGCAAGTTAAATACCAATTTCGTAACTGAGCAGCTGCTGATGAATACTCAAGTAACCTAGCAAATTCATAAAGATTTGGAGATAAAGTCAAGGAAAGTTGCAAAGCAGATATGCTCAGAAGCAACAGAAAAAGATGTTACAGATATGCTGAGGACCCCTACTTCACTGTCAGTCAACATTAGAAGAAATATTGATTTCAAAATATTAAAACTTTGAAACTCAAGGAATTCCCAAAGCATATAAGACTACTAAAGATGATCATGACTGACAGACTGTGATAAAGTACTCATTTATCATCTCTGCAATTTTTTGGTTCTCAAGAAAAAAAGAACCCATAAAATAAAATAAAAGTTTTATTATGATGGTAAAACTGTTATATTAACAATAAAATAACATGCAGCAAAAGTGTTAGAAAATTCCTTAGAGGCAGCTCTCTCAGCTTATTGTTTTAAGGTTGGGACTTTTTCTAGAGAAAGGCAAAGTAAATCTGAACAAAAACAAGGAAAAAAGGCCACAAAAAGGTCCAAAGCACAGCAGAATAAAACAGAAATCTCAAAGAAGATTGAGTCTGACAGCTTCTTTGAAGAACCTGAGTGTGCTGAGACTGATCGTACTTCAGCAAAATTAATGATCTCCTCAAAAGTGCATGCCTATTGTCAGAGCAAAAAAACTTATATTGTGATTTAGTTCTCATAGCTTTGGAAAAGAGAGAAAATAAGATGGAAAAATAACCAGGTTCACAAATAACAAAGTGTTATTGATGGCAGAAAATGCTTAATTAAAGATAAAGGGGCTTGAGTAGAACCTGAGGATAGAAGAAATTTCAAAAAATAAAAAAAAGTCACAAAGAGTCCAGGTTATCATTACATCTGAAATATATCACCTTAGAAAGCATTAGGTGGTTTTCTTTTTAATCACAGGCTAAAGAAGAACTTGTTAGTTTATCCTGAACATCACTCCACGGAAAACCAGTTCTCAGAGAGAGAAAGGTCTTAGGTTTAAAGACCTGCAGTCTTTGATAAAGTAAGAATTATTTCAGTTACAGCTAGATCACAGCTCTGATTTCTGAGATGTGCTTGTTCCCTATACTCAGAGGGGAGGAAAGTAGTGAGTTAGGTATTCATAGATGAACAAAATTCTTCTGCATTTTGGCTATACCTGTATATTTGCAGTGTCTTCTGAATTTAAGTAAGCATATCCTTTTCTTAAACAATACAGAAGTTCTTTTCTTTCTCATATGTTTACATAATGATTAAAAACTTTGCCACTAGCTTGGCAAATTCTTCTTCATTTTATGTTATCTTTTGCTGTGTGTGCCTAAATAGAAATTTCTGTGTGTTTCTCTAAATTCTGTATTTTAGGAAAACTTGGATTTTTGTATTGGACATCAAATTACTGACCTGGCACTAGCCACATATGATCTTTCTTTTTTAAGATAGTATTTAGATGTATCTGATTAACAGCTGACTTATTTTATCACTCAAATTTTGAAAGTGAAGATCACTATTCAAAATACAAGTCTATTGAAGGACAGAGTTTTTCCTCAGTAAATTCTAATAAACACAAGAGGTGATTTAACTGAACAATCCTCCCACTAGAAACAAATCAAATCTGTTCAGTATCAGATACTTGTCACCAGTCCTTTCTTCCTGTTTTGTTTCTGAAGCTGCATTTTGTCAAGAAAATGCTGCAGAGACAGTATTTTCCCATCTGCACCATTAAGGTCACAGGAAACTTTTCTTTCCTCTTTCATCTATCTTTACTTGGCTCAGGGCAATAATAGGACTTCAAATACACATATGTGTTATTCCCATGCAGAGATATCTCAGCTAATTATAAAGACTATAAAACCAGAAATGTTTTACAGGGGATCTGAGACTAGGCTCCTCTGGCTCCTTGAAACTATATGCTCTGATGATGTCCCCATGTCTGTGTGTGTCTGCACACTTCAGACCAAGATTTGTGGTCTACCAAGGGGACGCTGATTGGCATCTCACTAGTAAATAGCAATCATTTTATATTTACATAACATTATATTTACATAATGATAACATCACTGCTCACAGGCACAGTTTACCACTAAAGGTAATGTTTGGATGGTGTTTATTCCTCTTGCTTAATACAGTAGCAATAAATGTCAAACTACTGAAATATGATTCAGAATCAGTGATAGAGAAGTTTGCATAGAAAGTCACAACCAGAAGGAAAATATAGCTGGATAGGATTTTAAGTCTCAGTGTGTGAAAACCATGGGGGAAACAAACTACTTTTTAGGGTGTAACTAGGTATGCCCCACTTTGCAAGACCTAAGTCCTGTGTTTTGAGGAGTTTATGATCTAGGATAATGTTGTGCTACATGTTTTACCACAATGATGTTTCCTCAGTCAACGTGAAAAGAGTCACACAAGATTTACCCTACAGACAGCCCTGCAAGACTGCATCTTTTTGAACATTTTTTGACACCTTTATATCTTCAGCCCAGCTAATACAGACTTTCACTTTTTCTCTTCTGCTTGTACTTAGTATACAAGTATGATCGATACTATCTAATCACACTTGCATACATTGCTTACAAATTTCTCCAGAGATGATTTCCTGGATAACAGCTTCCTAAGAGGTGCACTGCTTATCGGACCCTTCAAAAACTAAAAAGAAATTATGATGGGTGTGAATCTACTAATAACTTCTATTCTGAGAAAGTAGAAATGAGAAAAATCTCTCCAGACATCGCTTACACTTCTACAACTACATCATTCACTCACTGGACTCAGTTTGGATGAGTTCTGGATTTTCAGCCCATGACTTGAATGTACATAGCACTCTAAGCTGTGACGGCACAGCTTGCTCAATCATCTAAAGGGTTTACAGTCTAATTAAAGATTTCTCTAAAGCCTTTCCTGCAGAAGAGAATTCACAAACCTCCGCAGGCAGTGGGAACAGGGCTTATACAGAAACAGATACCATGCAGCTTCAGAAATTATAGCACTTGTCCCACAGCATATTACAGTGAGCTGCAACCTTGTAAGTTGACATAGAAAAGAAGCAATACAGGCAGGAGAGTGAAGAATCCTACATGCACAGAACAGATAAACCTTGTGCCAGATAAACTGCTTCCCTTTTCAGAAGGTTATACTCCCAGCTTTGTCCAAGACCACACTTTCACTTGATCTACTCTGACACCTTCTGTAAGTGAAAACAGACTTCCCCATTCAAACATGACCCCATTTCAAGTAGTCAAGGATAGAGGAATCAAGCTGTAAATTTGCTATTGTATTTTCTAAGCATCTATTAGTAATATAAAAAGGTCTATCAGCAGAATTTAAACTTCAACACATTAAAAAGTCACTTCACTACAAACGGTTTTTAAAAGAACATCACAACAGTATTCTGATGCATATTGAGGTAAATAAACATTTTGAGAACCCAAAATATTCCTTTTAAGTGAATCAGCACATATTCAAGAAAACCGATGAAAAAGAAAGCATGGCAACCAAGCCACTCTCTCCAGTTCAGATAAGTTACTCTTGTATTTGCCTTATAAGTACAGGTAGAAGAAAACAAGCCTACTCTGCCTCAGGGGTTTTGCTTTTGTTTTTTTGCTAGTTTTTATTTTTTCCATGTTTTCTTCATTTGATCCACTGATTGTCAAACACAATCACACGGGATGAGGATATAGGTAAGAGCCAAGATCCTGGAATACATCTTGACAGTGTTATTTTCTAGTTTACGTATGGGCTTACACAACATTCTACTAACTAATGCCTGGAGAAGCTTTTCCTCTGCCACAGTCAACTGGGATTAAATATTCTTCTTCTGTGTGTATATTAAGAACAAAATGCAGTTGGATCCAACAGCAGCAAAAGATCCAGCTTCCAAACACATTCAAGCAATCCTCCAAACAAAATGAGAACCAGACAACCAAGCAATTTCCATTTATGCAGTCAAGAAGTACTCATGACAATGTAGCTTCATGAATAGTAGTAGGAGGAGAGATTTTCTCTATTGCTACGAAGTATGTTTCCTAGCTGGAAAAAGCTAAAAAGTAATAAAATATAGTAGGGGAAGTTGGTTTCCCACATTTAAAAAATCTCTCGTGGAAAACCTGCTTTTTCAGATCAAAGTATTTGGAAGGATATTTTCTCATGAGCCTGTCAGCTAGTCAGCTCTGTCTTTAACCTCCAGCTTGGTTGCACAACAGATGTTTAATCAGGAGTAACAACGTACTTTTTTATGTCAAAAACATTTTTTGTTTGTGTAGTTTTCATTTTCTTGCTTGCAGTGACTCATGAAGTGTGCAGCCTCACTGGAAACAGCTTCGCACTGGGAAAGCCATGTCATAAGCTCAGCCCAGCTCAGAGTTATCAGTCAGAGACCCCAACAGTCAAGGGTGCTGCTCTTGATACATTCAGGGAAGTCCTAGTATATGTAAAAGAGTAACAGGACAGAAGATATATACCTGTTCTCTGGTGTTTCACAAAGAATACTGTGATCAGTTAAATGAAGATGAAGAAATACAACTCTGGGAATATACCACCCTTAGAAAATGACTGATCAGGATGCTGAAAGACTTCAAAAGAGGCTCAGACCGGCACATTAAGCTTCTCTTGTCCTAAATAACTCTGGAAATATTCAAGGTTCCTTGGGACTTCATAATCAAAAGATGGTCAAATTTTCTTCTCTGCACCGTGTTGAATGGACTTCCTCAGTGATCACAGTTAGAAATATGCAGGTATCATTGTAAGTGAAATTGGCCCATATGCCATAACATGATAAGGCATTTCAGGAGTGCAGGCAAGACAAAAAAGCAACTGGTATAGCAGATTTTTTTCTGCTCCATTAACAAAGCATAAGCAGCAGCTGTTCTAACGATATTTGCTGCTTTGCTCCCAGCAAATGTTTCCCAGCAGTGGGAGCAGCAGTAGTTCTATGACTCAGGACTTCACAGCCATCAGCCTTCGGAGAAATCTTCCTTAGGGAGCTTCAATGCCAATTGAGCCATAGGCTTGATTTGCAGTTCTTGTCACAGTGCTTCCTTTTTAGTCAATATCTCCCAGATACAACCTTTTATTTTTTCATTAGGTAAAGAGAGAGAGAGAAAGATCCTGTTGCCTTGAATTTGCCAGTTTATCCTTTGCATTGCTTTGCACTGCTAAGGTGCCCGGCAGCGATATTTTATTCAGAGTGGAAGTAATTCAAGGAAATTCCATGGCTGACCAGTAAATAAGTTTGCAACCAAAGATGGCAGAGCATATGCCATTCGCAAAAGTGAGCCTCCCAGGAATTAGTTATACATGCAAGGGGAATCTTTCTAAAAGTATTGACATTTTGAATTTTACTGCTAATATAAGTGAAATCTCAGCTTGTTGCAGATTGTCTCCTGGGTTCGTTCTACTTCAGAGAGCTCCATTAGGGTCACTTTTATGGCTTATTTGGTAGTTTCTATCCTTGTTGTTAGCACTGTGCGATTAAAAAAAAAGGAGCAGAAAAATGCTTTTAACTAACACCTCAAGAAAACTACAGAAGACTTTAGGTGGCCATCTCTAGCTCATAAGGAGGCTGGATGAATTCTGGCCTGTGCACCTACAAAGGTAGTTTACAAGGCAGATTTGTGCCTTCTTTTTTTAACATTGTTTTGTATTATCACTAGCTTCACCCTGAAGGTGAGGAGTCGAGTAGTATGGCAATGTGGTGCTGGACATTCTTGGTGATCCTGGCTCATCTTAATAATTTAGACACTCATGCCTTCTGTGTAGGAGAGATTGTTTTGTAGAACAAAAAGGGTTCTTGTTTTAAGGTTGACAGTTGCATATATCAGCATTTATATGGAGTATATAATGGCTTGCTTACTCCAGCCCTCATCATGCTATACATCAGGTCTCTCATAACAAACAGTTAAAACAACAGGAATGTTTGGAGTACATATATATGGAAGTGTTAACTCAAACTGTTACTTGGGACTTTGCCCATCCAGTCCCTGTATTAGCTAATTAGAAGAGCTGTACCTTCAAGCTGAGTCCCAAATCTTGCTTAGCCACTGCAGGATCCCATGGGTCCCTGTGACCTGAGAGTTTTAAGGAGTTCTAGGTCCATCAGGACTGGGTCTGAGAGCTAGGATCCATCCCAGTGCCCCAGCCAGAGGCAGGGCAGCCAGGGAGCATTCATGCAGCCCCCTGCCTAGGCATCAGGTACCTCCTTGGGAATGAACACGAGCTGACACTAGGTTGGCACTTATGAAATAAAATATCATGAGGCTCCAGGTGTCTTGCAGAGTTGACAAGTACTTGTGAGGCTCATAGAGCTTTAAAATCTCCTGGATTTCGTAACTTTCTAATGTTCATTTCACATACGAAGAAAAATCATTGCTATTTTGTTTGGCTTATGCAAACCTAGTTTTGTGCAATATAAAGAAAAAAAAAAAAAAAAACCCAAACAGGAAATATCCAGAGAGTGAATTGTTGTTTGAGATTTTAATATAAACCGGATTAGTCATGGGACTAATAAATATAAGTAGTTTGTAGCTGCACTGAATTTTAAGTAAGTGATTCTATGTCCTCTGAGAATTATTCTAAAAATACAGAATTATTTGTTAAGATTCATGGTGAGGTTGAAGAGGTTTGGGGTTAAAATGAATTCAGAGATTGATTATGCCAGTCATCACTGCTACAAAGCTTTAATCTTGATGACAGTGCCAGTGAGTCTCATTAAACTGTCTTCCACCATTTCCAATGCTTTGTGCTTTTACTGAGTTCCACTCTTACCTGGCATCAGAACTTCAGTAGGTTCCTACATGGTGTTTTAGAAATGGTAAGTTTTAGAATCCCAGAGGCATTCAGAAATTCACCAGAAATGCATGAACTAAAAAGAACAGTAACAGAATACGGAGTTAAACACAGAATATAATGAGAATATATATGAGAATATAATGAGTTTGGCAGTGTGTGAATACTCTGCTAATTGTCCATGCCTTAAAGGAAAATCTTCACCCTGAACTTGTTTTGGGGAAATAGTCTGGTATCTGGAAGAGAAGAAGAGTGAAGAAAACTTCAGCTTCTTCACTTAAAAAGTGAACTTACTTCACAGAAGACATGAAGCTGAAGTACCCTTTCAACCCGATAGATTCATATCTTTTCACCTGTATTGCTTCTACCTGCACATACTTTCAAGATGATACTCATACCATGCAATATCCTGAGCCTACCCCTGGAAATCCAGTACCTTTCTTTGTGCAACATCACCACAGCTCTGTCCCATTTACAAATGCTGCTGCCATGGAGATGGGATTTGAAAGTGTGCCTTAATACATATGGCAAAAGTCACCATATAGTAACTGCTGAGGATATGCAGAGCCGGAATCTGAAATTGGAGTTTGCCCTTCTAACATTCTTCAGAAGTTCTGGCCACACATGCAAGCTTTTCAGACAGTCTGTGTGTGGTTAAATGAAAAAAGATGCTTAAAATTGAAACAATGCCTCCACCATCTCCTGAGAACAGCTGCTACCACTGCCATGGACCAGCCCTGCTCATCACTTCCATCACCTGAAAATGGTGAACGAATGTTGCTTGGTCCTCACACACCACTTTCCACTTAAGTTTGAGATGAGATAGTTATTTGCACTGCTGTACAGAGAAGGAGGCAGAAATAAGGCCAATTTACTTACCCCTGGATATTCAAACCTGCTGTCTGCTTATAGAAAAAAATTCCTACTTTTACACAGGTAACCTAGTTTTGCGGCAGCAAATCTATCTTCTTTATCTCCATCTGCTAGTCTCTAGTCTCACATGATCTGCTAAGACAGGGAAAAAAATCATTTATGGAGCACAGGCAGGGATGGCTAGATTTCTGGCCAGCTTTCAAGGGTACTCTGCATGCAGCTCCCACTCCCAAAGAATTGTAGAGCTTCTCACTGTATAATAGCTTTTAAACTTTTTGGTGAAGTAAATTCGGCTTGTCCCTAACTTCCCCATAAAGCTCCCTCTCAAGGTAAAAAGGTGAGCACTATTGTGCATGTTTTCCTCTGATGAGAAGTGCACAAACACAGAGAAGCTATTAGAAATAAATGGTCCTACTCACCTACGAGTGAGTAGGACTCATCATGATCCAGAGTGGTAAAATCTGACACATTCAGAGTCCAAATGAACAAGTCTGTACACACTATATTCCATGAGAAGCCCTGAATGCATGCTTATTTATTTCCATAAGGCTTATAATTTTCCCCAGCTTCACATGAAAGTGAGCAGAACATTCAGGTACTCTACCATATGCATTCTGAATTCTGCATTCCCCATTGTAATGCCATTTGGCTCTTCTGCTTGCAACAGTTCAGGTTTAAGCAGAAAATCTATACCTTAAGACAGAAAAAAAGAAGGAAAAGGGATATGTGCCTCCTCTTTCAGCAGCAATTCAAGCTAATATCAACTGCCTCCATTGGGCAAAGCGCTAGATCATTGTATGCAAGCATTCAGTTCCCTGTGCAATTAGTATGCCCCCGTGTATCAAGAACTCGGGTTTAATGTAAAGTAAAAATGGAATGTGTGACATAAAATCATCTAGTAACAAAACTGAAAGAAAAGTCAGGATTGCTTTGGTGGCATTTTACAGTGATAAAAGAAGCACACTGCTCAGACCACAGGGAACACAGGTTAGAGCTTAGAGTGCTCACAGGCACAGTGAAGCCTCTGGTGTTTTCCCATGGTTCAAATACCAGCATTACCAGTTATAAAATAGTCATGATTTGGAAGAGAATCAACATTCAGGGGAGTTCAGTAAGAGCACACCTTGAAATACCGTATGCAGTTTATTTCTTTAAGCCAAACAACACTGTGAAGTGAATTAAAGTAACTACCTTTTAAATCTTTAATTATGACAATAACATTGAAAGCACTAAAACAAAAGCAAGGCTTAAGGTAAGCTTGAGCCCACAATGAAAAATAGTTGAAGCTGATTTAAACCTGATAAAGAAAGCCAAAGTCCTTCTGAGATCAAAACCACAATGCCAG